>JARHVA010000730.1:1710000-1715000 GCA_037957365.1 Torreya grandis
CAGTATATAAAACACTAGACCTATTTTAAATAATCAAAATTACCTAAATATCCCCTAAATCATGCTTAAAAATCCTATGTCACATGGAATAGCTAAGGCATGCAAGAATACCATGAGAACAAGAAACATTAATTTATCTAAATACTTTAATTTTTTATAAAATACCTTAACTTCATTAAACATGATATATACCACTCTTTAGGATTTAAAAAACACTTGAAATTTTTCATATCGGTTAGGTACAACTCATAAAAAAGGTAAAACATCATCCAATGACTCATGATATGCTATCATATAATGGTTCCTCAATCATCCCTTAATACATATAATGAAACCCTAAATAATGATAATAAGGGTTAATTGACCATTTTAAGTTGATGAGAAGATATAAGGTAAAAATAATCAATCTTGGAGGGTCCTATGAGAAGATTTTCAATTATAGGGGTTTAAATTTGGCCTAGGAAGCCAAATTATCAACAACATATTTTCCAAATCTTTCTTGACTATCACAACAATGTAAGGATGTATCTTATGTAGTTTTTGCTTAATAGGTTTGGCATCAAGATGTAAAACAAGATGGTGTACAAAAAAGGTGGGTTCTAAACCTAACATTTCTAAATAATCCCATTTAAATATGTCAACTAACTACCTCATAAGGTCTATAAAAACTTTATGTTCTTCTTTAGTGAGGAATGTGACTAATTTGATCCATTTTGATCTTGTGGAGTCCCAATATTAACCTTTGAATTTTCCTCCATAATACTTATAGAACCATCATCTAAAATAGTTGGAAAGGAGTTAAACTTGTTGGCAATGCAAAATTCCTCTAGCTTTCCTAGTTTATTTAATTCTCTTGATTAGGATGTGTCAAAATATCCTAATGTTAGTAAACTCTATTAAAAAAAATACCTCAGCAAACTCTTGAATAATCTAAATAAAATATTCACACTACTTAGTAATAATATTTGATCCATAAATATTCTCTAGACTATAGGTATCCTTTTCTTTGAGGAGAGGTGAACATCCCCATCTAATGGTTTTGGAAACTAGTTTTCACCAAGAGACTTGGCTTCCTCTTTACTTTTACCCTATTTAGAAACTGACTCAAAGAGGTTTTAACTTTTAGACCTTAATGTTTTACATTTTTTTTTATTTAGTAAATTTCACCTACACTCTAAAATAGGCAGATAATATAATCTAATAGAAAATCCTTGCTTATGATATCCTAGAGGAATGTGATTCTTCAATCCCAAAAACTCATATATAGCCTCATCATTTTGAATCTCATCTAATGACATTATCGACTCTTGTTGGTCCCAGCCTATTAATTTTGGATTGTAAAGGGATAATTATTAAGGTTGATAAATAATATTAAAAACATAAATGACATGGGGATTAAACAAATTTATAGCGCTAAGGTCGTCATAGATGCTATAATCAAACCTTACGTCACTATTGGCATCATCTTCATTATTCATTGGTGTTGGAATGTGAATAAGGTATGTTGGGTAAACTCCAAGTATTTTAAATATAATACCATGGGTTCTCTTGTACTTGGTCATTAAGACTAATTCAATTATACCTTAATAATGTAGCCCTAGGCCTCCACCTTTATAAGTTAGGTGATCCATAATATGATTCGGGATAGTATAGTTTACACTTTAGTAACAATCAACTAACTCATTCATGGAATCCATGAATCATCTTTTAATAAGGGGTATTATTATAGTCTAGAGGCCAATTTTAAAATAATTGGCTTGTTTGGTTTATATTTTCCCTTGGTTTTCCACTTTATACGAGTAGTTTTGGCCTTAGGTTTCCCATAATATTAATTTTTAAATAATTTGGAGATGTGGAATTTATTATGGGTATAGTATTCTTTGAGACCTTTTTAGCTATATATAAGTGGTTGGAAATATTTGGTGGAGGCATGGATGAGGTAGATGCTAAGTTTTCTTGGTCAGTGTAATTGGCTTCTAGTCCTGATTTAATGTTTTTTCCCTTTTTATCTCTTTATGTATTAGATTTAGGCATAAGATTCATGTCAAATTGATAGTTATTTATTTTATATTTATCCTTGAGGCATTTAAAATATTGATATGGTTGAATATTAGTTGGTATATTCACCTCCATTCCTAAATGTGGAAATTTTATACACTATTGTAAACATAGAAAGTATGGCCTAATTTCATGGATCCAGGGTCAACCGAGTAATAGATTGTAAGATAATTCTAGGTCTAAAAAAATGCATAAAATTTCATGGGTCAAAGGCTCAATGACCACTAGAAAGCTAATAGTACCTTGAGATTCACATTATTCATTATAATATGCCTTGATAACAATGGTATCTAGCTACAAGTTAGTTTTTATATATCCAAGATGTTTGACCAACTTTAGCAACACCATGTTGAGGCTTGAACAATTATATACAAGGATGTATTTAGCTCTATGATTCATAATACCAACCTTGATGTATAATGGGTTATTATAAAGAGGGCATAGAGATGACATGTCACTTCGGTCAAAGGTAAGACATTGGCCAAGGGCCAAATGTCTGACCATGGATTGAAATTTGGCTTGAGTGATATCATTTGACATGAGGGATTGATTTAATTATTCATCTAAGATGTCTTTGTGCATACTTTATTTAAGTAGAAAATCCATTATGGATATACATGTAGGTGTATTTTTAGTTATTCAAAAACATCATGAATTCTTATACTTGATTTTATTAGTTAGTTTGTTTTTTATAGGCATAAAAGGTTGAATGGGCTCACATGTAGAATGTGGCTACATTCCCTTGATAGTAACTTTGGATCATCAAGTTGGGATTGTATAATAAAGATATAGTATTTGTATTTAACAACTTACTAGGTAGGTAATAAGGCCCAACATGAAAATTCTATGTTGGTGTTGAGCCTAAATACTAACACATTCTAAAGAAACATTAATAGCATAAGGAGGTTGGTAGGTATTGCTCATATGATAAGCATTGTTGAGAGAGGGTCTAGGTCTATTGGTAGTTATCCAAGGATTTATGGTAATAGTGGTAACATGCATACCTAAAAATTTTCTAATAATATTATTATAGGTATACACAATGGCATGATAGCCTTCATGATTGGTTTCATCAGTTTGGCCTTGGTTCTGACCATTTTGATGTTATTGTGGTTGGCATTATTACTATTGATTTTTTTGTGGATTTATCTACCATTGTTGTTGGTACTTTTGTTGGTTATTGTTATTTTTATGTTATGGAAATGTATTCTCATAGATACCCAAGTTATGATTGGTCACATAAGTATGGGTGTCTCTTTCTATCTCTCCATTTTCCATCATATTCTCAATCAAATGCTTGAGTTAGATAAACCATCAAATGGAATGTCTTATGACAAGATGGTAATCAAAAAATTCATGTTGTTTATTCAAATAAATAAAATGAGTCCCTTTAGTAAATGGATTTAGTATTGACCAACTGATCATATTTGCCTAAACTGATCTTTGAAACACAAATTCAATAGGCTCACCAAGGTTAGTAAATTGTTTAGAAATGGGAGGTATTCTCCTTGGAGGAGGATCTTGCATTTAGTTTTTATTTTATGGTTATTGGATATATGTAGGCCTTGACCAAATGTATGGAGGTGGTGGTTGTTGAATAGATGGAGTTAAATGGATAGCGAATGTTTTCACCATATGAACATGACATGATTTAGTGAACCCATTTTGAAAAACATTATTATTACAATTGTAGGGTTTTAGTCTCTCATTTCTGTTGTCTTGAGGTGGTGTTAAATATAGTATTTGAGTTGGGTTTTGATTATAGTTCTAGGCTTGGTTCTAGTTTTATATTTACTTACCTTGATGTTGAGTCTAGCTTTGATTAGAATAGGATAGTTTAATTATCTTTTTGTTGACAATAGATTTCTCAATATGTATTCCTTTCTCTATAACCTCTTCAAATGTATGAGCACAATACAACTGAAAATGGTTAGATATCTTATTGTGTAGGATCTTAGTAAATATCATGGATAATTATTTAATTGGAAAATTGTAAGTAAAATGGCTCACTAGTGCTCTCGAATGTTGAAAATATGCAGTGAAACTTTCACCAATCTTATATTTAGCTTGGCCCAAATACATAATTGTAATATTTTTCTCAATATTATATGAAAATTATTATATAAACTTCTCTAAAATATCATCAAAGTTAGGTATAAAATTATTTAGTAATTTCAATAGCCATTCCAAGTCTTGTATAAATAGACTCCTTGGAAAGAGTAGAAACAAGTATATGTCACTATATGCCACTAGTTGGAAAACAACAAAGATTTTTTTCAAATTCTCTTTAGGGTCACTTGTGCCCTTGTATTTTTAAAATTTTTATAACTCATAACCACAAAAAATGGTATTTACAGTTACTCCATGTTGAATGGATAAGAACATATTTCATCTATCTAAATTTATTTATTTATTTTCCAATCTATATAGATTGAATTACATCCTTCATCAACTCTTGGGAAAGGAAATCAGATTAAGTGGCCTATTGTTATTAAAATTGTGTGGTCAAAGGTGGATTACCTTGACTAGGGTAGGCATATTATGGAATGTTGGTAGAATGGGATAGAAAACCAATCATACATATCCATGCATTGGGATTTTATTTTGGATATGGAATAAACTACTATTGAAACACATTCTAGTTTGGATTAACTATATAACCTTGGTTGGTGAATTATGGCTATAGTAATGGAATTTGGATCTATGGGATGTGTTGGTATTGTTTTGTTTTGTAGGTAAATTACTACCTACTAATCGAAACATATTATATATAGGGAACACATTATTGACTAGATCCCTATTATTGAAGGTGTTGATAATTAGACCCTTGTTGTACATGTGATACCCATTGGGTAAAAGTAAACTATTATTGAACACCTGGTACCTAATGTACACAAGAACCTTATTTTTAGTTGAACACATGTTGTTAGATTATAATTTAC
>JARHVA010000730.1:1720000-1785000 GCA_037957365.1 Torreya grandis
CCCTGTTTCAATCTCCCTACAGCAGAGCACACATTTGGAAGGTCCCTGAAAGCCGCGCTTGCATAAGTTATCCCACGTGAGACACCTATTGTATGTAAGCGTCCACAAAAAGAATCTGCATTTGGGCCAAGCGACGGAATTCCAAATGTATTTTCCCCAGACGAAATGTGCTTCACCAAAAGCATGCTTGAGCAGGGTCTGATATCCCGTTGAGACCGAATAGCTTCCAGTTGATCCCCCTCCCCAAGCAAGCATATCCTGTCCAGGGAGAGAGTTATAATGTCTCGAATTAAGAATCTGAGCAAGCTCTAAGCGGTTTTCTATAGCCCCACCTGGCGGCCATTCCGACAAGTCTTTCCATCTAAAGCCAGTTGTCAGACCCATGTCATACTCCTCCTTGTAATGAGCCACATTAGACCAACCAGCATCATGGAAGACCTCATATAAAGACTGTAGATGCGGGTGGGAAGATAGGAGAGGGGGCGAGCCATCCCAAGAATCTTCCCAAAAGAGAGCCTGATTACCAGTCTTGCATATCCAAAATAGGCTGCGTTTAATCAGCTGAGCTCCCACTTGGAGGGTGCGCCATATCATGGAAGCACCTCGTTCAAGAGGCATCCGAACAATGTCAAAGGGGTCCACCCCAGGAAAGTACTTACCAGCCAGAATGCGAGCCCACAGTTGGGATGGATTTGCACACCATCTCCAATATAGTTTGGCAGCCAGAGCCTGGCTCGCCAGGACAGCAGAGCGCAGCCCAAGTCCTCCGTCATTCTTTGGTCGACAAACAGTATCCCATTTGATCAAGCTCCACTTTGTGCTTCATAGGTTTCCACTCCAAAGGAATTGATGGGAAAGGCTATCAAATTCTTTAAGGAAATAAATAGGAGTAGCCTGAACTAAACAACGATAAACAGGAAGAGCTTGTATCACCGCTTGCAGGAGAGTGACTCTACCAGCAGTGGAGAGCCATCTGTCCGTCCAGTGACTTACTTTCTGCCTCAATCTATCCAGAATGTTTTGCCAAAACAGCCGAGGCTGCCTACCAACCACAATGGGGATGCCCAAATAGATAACCGGAAGCACCTGAATTTGGAATCTCAGGATGGCCGCAATTCTCCTCTGTATAGGAGCGGGTGTGTTAAAGAAATAAATGGAGGATTTGTGGTCATTGATTTTCTGCCCCGTAGCATCCAGGTACATGTCAAGGGTCGCTCTAAACGCTCTCGCCTCCCGAATGCACGCTTTCCCAGCCAGTATGGTGTCATCAACAAACTGGAGATGGGACGTGATTAAGCCATTACCCCACTGCCAACCCTGCACAATATTTTGAGAAACCTGGTATTTCATAAGCCGACCCAAACCTTCAGCCAGAATAATAAATAAATATGGGGATAGTGGGTCTCCTTGCCGAAGTCCTCTGGCAGCCCCAAAGAGCTCAGTGGGCTGTCCATTGATAAGGATTGAGTAGGAGGGCGTGGTGACACAGCTAAGAACCCATTGAATCCAAGCCGAGCTAAAACCAAAAGCCAACATAATTTTTCCCAAGAATCTCCAGCTGACCCTGTCATAGGCCTTTGATAAATCCAGCTTGATGAACATGGCCCACTCTTGGGAGGTACTCATGGAATGGACAGCTTCTGAAGCAATAACAACCTCATCAAGAATCTGCTTGCCAGCAACAAAACCTCCCTGTTCCTCAAAAATAATTAAAGGGAGGCATCTTTTGAGCCTTTCCGCTATGAGTTTAGTGATGACCTTGTAGATCACATTGCAAAGTGCAATAGGCCTAAAGTGGTCCAGTTGATCCACTTGTTCCTTCTTCGGAATTAAGGCCAGGAAGGTGGCATTCAATGCCTTCAACATTTCTTTGTTGAGATAAGATTCCTGTATTACTTCAAGGAGATTCTGCTTGATGATCTCCCAAAAGTCCTGGTAAAACTCAACAGGAAATCCATCAGGGCCCGGTGCTTTACCTCTTTTCATGCTGAAAACCACAGCTTCCACTTCCGCTATATCAATAGGCCGCATAAGATATTCATTCAGCCCCGAGTTAACCACAGAAGGGATGCAAGCTAGCACAGTATTCTCAGCTATCTCAGGAGGGTGGAGCCCTTCCGAGAAGAGATTAGAAAAATAATGAATTGCTGCTCTAGAAATATCCTGAGGAGAGCTCAACCGAGCTCCATCCGGGGAGACCAAGTGGGAAATGTAGCTTCTATTCCGCCTAGCTTGAACAGATTTATGAAAGAAGGTAGTATTCCTGTCACCATCCTGGAGCCAATCTATGCGAGCCTTCTGCTTCCAGAAGATTTCTTCTCGGAGTTCCCACTCAGTAAGCTCCTTCACCGCACGGTTCTCATCCACCTGGAGCTCCTCAGTGAGGCCATAGTCTCTAATCTGCCTGGTTATCCCATCCAGCTGGTCTTGGGCTTTCTTCCTCTGCAAATGGAGGTTCCCAAATCTGTCCACATTCCAAAATTTTAGCCTCCTTTTGACATACTGGAGCTTCTTGACGAACATGTACATGGCAGTGCCGTGACTGGGTCCACCATGACTCCACCAATTTATCATAAGATCATGCAGGGAGGGCTCTCTGAGCCACATGAGCTGAAATTTAAATGGGGGCCTCCATGGTGCAAGAATGTGATTAGTTGAAAGCTTGATCGGCCAATGATCCGATCCCCCCCAATCAAGAATTTCAGAAGCAAGGGAAGTGGCGCCAGATTGCCAATAGCAAGATACCAGGTATCTATCAAGGCGCTCAGCAATGTTGGCCTCCCCGCTCCTCCTGTTACTCCAAGTGAAAATGCCATTGAGAGGCCTAATGTCCGAGAGGCGTAAGAAGTCAATATTGTGTTGGAGAAGCTCAGAAGTAGGCCCCAAGCGGGCCAGCCCCCCCCTCTTTTCATCCATTCTGAGGACCGCATTAAAGTCCCCCGCCAAAATCCAGGGCAAATACGGATGGCAGCTCCTGACATACCGTATGTGGTCCCATGCTTTCCGCTGTCTAGAAATATCTACAGGGGCGTAGACATTGGTGATAAGAATAGTTTCCCCTGTTTCCTTTGAGATCACTGTCATTGTGAGAGCTGAAGTGCTGGTCATCCAGCACAGTGGCGTAATAGTTTCCGGATTCCAACAGGTGGCCAGCCCACCAGAAGAACCCAAAGCTCCAACACATTGGCTATGGTAACAAAACCAGAATTTTTGCATACAAGAACACCACAAATCTACAGAAAATTTAGTCTCCTGAATACAAATTATATCAGGGGAATTTGCACTTACCAGTTTAAACAAAGCTTTTTGCCAGGGAGAGCTATGTAAACCCCTCACATTCCAAGATAGAACTATCATTGGGTAACCGGTGAGAAATGTTCATCCAGGGGCTTAACCTGCCCTGCCTCTACTAAAAGATCCCCTGCAAGCTTAATCCGCTCCTGGTCCTTTCTGCGCCCAGCTCGGGAAGGAATGGACCCAGTTGTCTTTTTGAGAGGTCTATGCATAAGACTGAGGCTTGAGGACGAGCCTTTCTCAGTTCTGGAATTTTCCACTTGCTTAGCAAGATCCGCCCAACGAATCTCCTTGTCTCCTGTATCCAGCATATCCGTATTATGAGTCTCTTGCGTGCCACGATCAGCCTCTTGGGTCAGCCGAGTTACCAAAGTGAAAGAGTCACTACCAGGGGGAAGTTGTTCAGTGGTCATTTCTTCTTCCGTCTGTACTATATCCGGGATGCCATCCTCAATGTTCATATTGTCCAAGACTTCAAACCGATTGAAGTCACTCTCAATCTGCCTGTCATAATTTGTCCTTTTCAGCGCATGATTTTTCGTGCGTCTCCTCACTGCAGTGAAACCGTCCTTGTCAGGACCCTGGGGATCACTCCCACTTGGCTGTGTATTCGTAGGGAAGAGAGGGTTCTTGCCTTTACTCAGGCCACCTGCCTGATCCTGAAACTTTCCACTATAATTCGGTTGTCTTGCGCCCCTAGAATTATTGGGCATTCGATCCCCAGCACCGACTCCCTGTGGGGCAGAGTCTCTGGCTGCCTGCGGGCATTGCTTATGCAAGTGGCCATAGACATGACAAATGCGGCATCGAAATGGAATAGCTTCGTAGTCTATAGACTGAATCCATGAGGAGCTTCCCAGACAAATCTCTAGAGAGTCCGGGAGTGGATTAGACAGATTAATTTCAACGCAAATACGGGCATACGATATTACCTTCCTGTCCAGTGTCTGGTGTGCAATAGCCAGTGGTTTCCCCAGCATATCCGCTAATTGTCGGAGTATGTCCTCGCGCCAAAATTCCAGGGGCAATCTCAGAAGCCGGACCCATACAGGTACGCAAGCTGGAAGGTCTTCCGCCGAATTAAATCCTGAATGCCAGGGTTTCAGGAAAAGTCCAATTCGATCGAAAAAATACGGGCCTCCTTCAAATACCCTGTTTCGGTCTGCCACAGAGGAAAAATTAACCATAAAGTAGCTATTTCCTGCGAGAAGAATGTCAAAATCACCGTCAATCTGCCAAGTTCGCCTGATCCAGGTTTCCAAAGCAGCAACTGAAGTGCGCAGGCCCAAAAATTTACAAATAAGGGCATGAGTAGACAGATATTCGACCTCCTCTTTCACTGAGTCAGGGGAGATTACCAGAACAGGGCGCTCATGGCTCCTAGGTAAGCAACCGTTAACTTTTTTAAGCTTTGTACTCTCCTCCACGTAGGTTTTGGCAGCCTCAAACGCAGGCTCCCCAAGCAGCGGCCTCGCAGGCCTGGGGGCCCCAACCTGGTCGCCCTGCACTATTCCGCCGTCCGCAGCCATCCAGATCACACAACTCTCCTTTCATTGTTAATTTAGTTTTTTTTCCTACTTTTATTTCATTTTATTGTTGACTTGCCTTTGTTGCTTTTGTTTTGGGTCTGAATCATCTCTTTTTACTTGTATGTTACCTTATCATTTTAATAATGAAGAATATAAGGCTTTTAGGTAAGTGACATGAATTACATTATTGTACATAAATACTTTGAGTGAGCTTATAATATTATATTTAGTTTATGAATTAGTTTTAAAAACTTAATCTATTGTGTGTGTCATGTATTTTTTCATGTTGTGTTAATTTTGGGTAAACTATTTGGTAAATGAATACATTCTCAAAAAACTAAGGACAAAAATCACATCTTAATGATTACTAAATTTTTTTTTGGAAAAAACTATGTTTGAGTTTTTAATTCTCAACTTTTGGATCATCTTCCATGATATTTTATTAGGAGAAATTATGATAAGTGGAGTAGAAGTACTAGGTAATATAAATAAAATGAACCGACCATTACAAAAAGGAGTTTATAAAATGAAAAATATCCTATCTAAAAAATATTATAGAAACAAAAACAGCCATTATAAAAATAAAGAAACCACAATGAACAAAGGAAAATAAAAATAAGACTTAAAAATGTCACAAATAAAAATAGAAAAATTGTAATTAAACTAGAAAAAGGATTAAAATACTATGAATTTTTTTTAATATTAATTAATAATATAAGACAAAACCTATAATTAATAATAATATTATAATAAGATAAAAATAATGAAGAAACTAATGAAAAATATACACCCTGTAAACTAGCCAGAAAATGATAAAGGTGAAACAAGGAGGGTAACTTAAATTGTGAAAACCAACAATTTCCAAGCATGAATAATTCTTAGACCCTCATCCCTATTTATATTGTTAAGGTTTTTTATTATTTAAATTTCCTCCCTTAACCTACATTTGTTAAAGTGGTCTTTTGTAGCAATGAATTTTACTTTCTCTATGTTAAGTCATCATTACAAAATACCACTTTCACAAATGTAAGTTAAGGGAGGTAATTGAAATATTAAAACACCCTAAAAATATAGATAGGAATGATGGTATATGAATTAGTCATTCTTGGAAATCATTAGTTTTCACAATTTAGGTTACCATCCTTGTTTCACCTTTATCATTTTTTGTCTAGTCCATGGGGTGTATATTTTTCTTTAGTTTCTTCAGTATATTTATCTTATTATAATATTATTATTAATTATAGGTTTTGTCTTATATTATTGATTAATATTAATATAAATTCATATGATTTTAATCCTTTTGATATTTTAATTACATTTTTTTTCTATTTTTATTTGTGAGATTTTTAAATCTTATTTTTATTTTCCTTTATTCATTGTGGTTTCTTTATTTTTGTAACAGCTATTTTTATTTTTAGAATATTTTTCATAACTATTTTTTGGTTTTAGAAACTCCTTTTTGTAATGGTCATCTCATCTTATTTATATTTCCTAATCCTTTCTCTCCACTTATCATAATTTTTCCTAATGAAGGATCATGGAAGATGATCCGAAATGTTGAGAATTAAAAACTCACACAATTTTTTATAGAAACGTTTTCAGTAATCATATAGACTATGAAAGCATAAAATATTTCACATCTTAATTATTTTTTGGTTTGATTGGATGAACCTATTATGGTAAAAATATAAGGTGAAAAATCTATAGTTATACATTTCATTTACCATGGTTGTCCCCAACCGAAAATCAATATACTAAAAATAAATAAAGAGAAGGAAAAAAAGCAAAGGAAAATCAATTTTAGGATAAGTCAATATTAGGTGATTTACGTAACCTCTAATAGGGCTATAAAATCCCAATTAGAACTAGATCAAGGCCTTGGGTAGGATCAGAGACATCCCTATTAGGGCTATATATGTGTGTCTAGAAGTGGAGGAATTTCTAGGTAATCATTCTTAAGGTAGGATTCACTATCTTGATGATTGGATTCATAGTAGTTAGTCCTTGTAAGTTCTAAGAAGTGTTAATTAACTCATTCACAGACACTAGGTCAAGGGGAATGATATATTTAGTCTCTTAGTCATTCCAATATTCTCTTCTCTTGAATACATTCACGTTCCGTGTATAGTCCCTACTAGATATTTTAGGTTTGTAGACATGTTTCTGTCATTTCAAAATACTCAAGATATTTTCTAGTAGAGTTTCCATATGTTGTTACTTGCACAGCATGACCCATCATTTCAAGAATTAGGGAACCTATTTTTTCTTTTTTATCTACCCCTACTTGTGCTCATGGTTTTTTGTCTTCATACCATCAAGCTACCTTGGTAGATTTCCTTAGCTTACATGCCTAACTAGTTCCCTAAATCATCAACATTAGATGGACTATATCTGCAAGATAAAATTTCATATATGATAGTTATTTCCTAGTAGAGTTCATCCCTCCTAATTAACATTTGAATTTTGGCTTACTTAGATATCCAATCCCCTCTAGGGGGTAATTTTTATTTTAATGTTAATTTAATTCTCTAAACCTATCCTATTCAAATGACTAAGCTTGTTTGAGCAATTTTTTAATTTTACACTTGGTCTTTATATGTATTCTAAATGCACTTATAGAAGTTATAAAATCTCACTAAATTGGGTCACAATATGGTCTTCCTTAGCTAAAATTACCTCATTTTCAAAATGGTATATCAATTCAAAATTCTCATTTACCAGTGTAATTTCCTATTTTAATCCATTCTAGGTCTTGAAGATTAACTTGTCACTTTCTAGTTATA
Source organism: Torreya grandis (assembly GCA_037957365.1). Taxonomy (NCBI): domain Eukaryota; kingdom Viridiplantae; phylum Streptophyta; class Pinopsida; order Cupressales; family Taxaceae; genus Torreya; species Torreya grandis. Next base: position 1,727,607 of record JARHVA010000730.1, read on the forward strand.
ATTGGGACTTTTTGAGTTGATTTGGTATTAATTAAAAATCATAATTTATATATACTTAACCAAAACTTTTTATGAGATTAGGTATATGTTTTCAAGTTTTTAGTTTCTAGACCTAAATGGCAATTTTTATGAGATTAGGTCTATGTTTCCATATTTTCACTTTCTAGACTTAACTAGAAATTTTTACAAGATTAGGTCTATGTTTTCAAAATTTTACTTTCTAGACCTAATAATAAATTTTTTGTGAGATTATGTCCATGTTTTCAAATTTTCACCTTCTAGACCTAACCGAAATGTTTTATAAGATTAAATCTATGTTTTCAAATTTTCAATTTCTAGACCTAACCATAACATTTAATGAGATTAGGTCTATGTTTTGAATTTTTCACTTTCCAAACATAGTTGGATTTTTTTATGAGATTAGGTTTATGTTTTCAAATTTTCATTTTCTAGACCTAAACAAAACCTTTTATGATATTAGGTCTATGTTTTCAAATATTTATTTTATAGACTTAACCAGAACTTTTAATGAGATTAGTTCTAGGATTGAAAATCTTGATTTTCAAGACCTAACCATAAATTTTTATGAAAATAGGTCTAGAATTAAAAAAAATTAATTTTTTAGACCCAATTGGAACTTTTTATGATATTAGATCTAGGATTGAAATAATTTATTTTTTAGACTTAATAAAAAAATTATGAGATTGGGTCCATGAATTTCAAACCTTGAAAAAATGCATTAAATGACTTGATTATACATTTTCCAAAACCTGAATAGGTATGGGAAGGATTTTTGGAACTAAAGTTAGTGTTTTGGCCATAAATTTTTCGCCATGTGTAATATTTTCAAACCATTTGAACCATTAGAAATATTAATCTACTATGGATGTCAAAGTACATTTAGTTTTAATAAATTGTACATATGAAATTAATTATGATCCCTATAACTTGAATATTATTTTTAAGAGCTTTAATTCACCAAAAATCTATGTTTTTTTAAATTTTTTTACAGGTTTGAAAATTATAGTATAGTAAAGTGGCATGAGATATAGTGATATACTAGGTTGGTGGATGAATTAATTGCCATACAACCTTTTGGATGGAAAAAATATCCCCACAAAGCTCTCTTTTTTATATATTATTCCATTGGATTCATTCCAAGGGTTGGTTTTGGCTAACAAAACACTTAAAGTCTTCCATTATTTTACAAAATTTTAGTGTAATTTATCCATCTCATTTACTACCCTACTATTATGCTAGAAAAAATTGGGTTCATTCTAATTATAAACAATTATATCATTATACTAGTCAAGTGGATTTATGGATTCTAATTGAGGTTGTAGAAGAATATTATCATTTCTTTCTCATGTAATATGGTGTATTTATGTTTCTCTTTTAATTTTTGCTCTCCTCAAACTCTTGAACCTTCTTTGTACCTATTTGTGTGGATGCTAGATAATAAAATGATTAATTTTATAGGTTGTTTACATCAAGTGGATCAAATTTATCTCAAATATCATAGGTTTTTAGCATAAAAATAAACCATATTCTTGTTATATGAAAACCCTTTAAAATTTAATATTTACCATATCGGTAAATCTTAAATACATTCTATTTTAATGTGAATTTTAATTTTAGGAAATTTATCCATTATTTATTATGGAATTATTAAATCTCTAAAGTCAATGGAATAAATAAACTTAAATTAGTTATTTTATTTTCAATTTGAAACCCTGATCATAACTAATTTTATTCACATGGGAAAGTTGAATAATTATTTTTTATTTGTTTTGTTGTATGAAACCCATTGATTTATTGGTGAATGAATACATAGTTTATCATTTAAAAATATGTTCAAAACTCAAAAAACAAACAAAAAAATTCATTCTCTAATTTTTTGAAGTACTAAAATACTGTTAAAAATTTCCAAAACCTTAAAATGCCTTTTATATAGAATAGTTTACAATAAACCAATTGAGTTAGATCTAGTCTACCAAGACTTAGTAGATATAGACCTAGACTATATTTTTATATATACTTTTAGAAGATGTGTGACTATCCCCATCCACCCCAAGTTGGTATACTAAACAACCCAACAATAGCTCAATTGGATTATTATTTAGTATTTATTCTCTCTAAGATATTGGAACTTCTTTCCCTAGTTATACTTGATAAGGAAAATCTCTATTTCAAATTGCTTATAAAAAATGATACATAATATAAACCATATATATTTTATTAATATGAAGAATAAAGTGATTTTGGTGTCATATAAAAATTTATTTTTAATTTTTCAAAGGTATGAAAATAATAACATCCTCATGATGCACATATAATTGATTGTCTCTCGTAGTAATGGTATGTTCCCACCATAAGCCCATTTCTTCCTTAATAGTAGTATATAGTGAGTTATGTCATTATTCATATTGATTTACTTAAAATTTCCTCACAAAATTAGTTCATATACCTTTGTTTATTTATTTATTTTTGAGACTTCTAATGGGTTCTATATGACCATAATTAGCCAAACTTAAAGTGGTGTGACTATAAAAAAGAGGTGGCCTTCACATAACATCCTAAGTAGATATAAGAATAATATTTATAGTGTTTCAAAAATTGAATATTGAATTTGGAGTATCATATCCATCCTATATTACACATCCCATGGCATTTTGGTATTTACATACTATACCCCCCATTCAACTCTTTGATGTGATTTTTTTACACACTAACAAATCATAAATACATTCAAAAAGTTATGAGAAATATATTTATCATGTAAATAACCTAACAAATTCAAAAGGTTTATTAGTGTTGTGACTACTCCATCATGTCACAATATATTAAATAAAAATCCATACATCTATGTCTTATTAGTCACATGATCTCCATCACTAGTATATTTATTTTGTAAATATCACAATAGATGGGCCAATTCATTCATCAAAAATTTATATTTCATAAGGTTTATATATATAGGCTCACACATATTTATAAATAGATTTTTTGTAGGCATCTCCAAGAGTGGAAGAGATTGATATCTATATCTATTTCAAGTAATAACCATAACAAAAACTTTCCCTTTTGTATGAGAACTTACCAAATTCACATTTTTCACAATATTATCCTTTATAATTTTCTAATACTGATCAATACTTACTATTTTTCTTCTCAAAGACTCCATAATATGTATAATAAGTCCCATTGAGGATTGTATGGGTAATTCCTTATGATATGGCTAACTTCTACAGATAAATAGTAAGTGATTGGATGCCTTTGTTATCAATCCCATTACTTGTGATTTTTATAACCCCTATTATAACTTGTCTACCACCATGGTGATCACCATCATTACTGTTATTTATAAGACCCTCCAAATTTAATCTAAGGAGATAGAGGTGCCCAATTAGCTTGGTACTAAGGCATATAATAGGCCTAACTATATTGATACTATGGTTAATCTAGAGTCTATCATTTTTGATATTGAGGATATGGAAGCATCCATCCTAGATGATATTGAGGATATGGAGAGGCCCATCCTTACATTAGATATGTTTTTATAGTATCCCATCTTCCTTATTACATTATCTCTATGTTGAATCTTGCTGCACTGGGTTTCATAGTGGGAGACTATTTCCAATTAATTTAAAAGATATTAATTATAATTTCATATATTTTTTTCTTGTAGGGATATAAAATTCTTATCATTATGGGTGTGGGATTTGAAAAAAAATGATATACACTCTATGTTTGTCACATGCACTACTGAAATAAATGGAAACTTATTATGGCATGGTATATTTTTTGATAAAACTCATATAAGAATATTTTATTAAAGGAAATACATTCCTATGGTTTTCTTATTTTCCACACTCAATACACCAAATGGTCAATCTTGGATCCTTTCTTTCCTATATTTATTCCATTTTATGTAGTAACCAATATAACTTATAATTAGTATTTATGGTACTAGTATGGTTTTATCCATAATATTTTATTTACTCTACCCTTATCATAACTGACCTATCCCTAGCCTTTATTTAGAATTGGGTTTGGGTTATGGAAAAAAAAATCTTTCTATGTAGATCTTCAACAAACTAGGTAGCTTTATCAGGATCCTCAAATTAAAAAACTACCTTATTGATTACATCATAAAACCAATTATCATAATCCCATACTTATTATCACAAAATTTTTCTAATATCCTTCAAATATTGGATGGTTTGACTGACACATTTTTATATCTTATATTCTCCTATCAATTTTTGTCTGACCTTTTTGAAGATCATCATAGACTAATTATTATTATTAAATATGAACTCAAGACCCCTACTACTTAAGGATCCTATAGGTTTACATTTCTTATTTGCATCATTTGCAACACCCTTATCCTACCTTGTCATATCACAAGTCAAAAAATATTTTTTATGATACATAGACATGTCATAGGGTGGTAATGTATAAAAATTATACTAGAAGTGAAATAGTCATTGAAGAAAGATTAATTGCATCTGATTGGAAATATACCTTAGGTGGTGTTTGTAGATTAAATTTTATATTACTATGAATATTGAGTGTATTTAAACATGATATTATACCTAATTCCCTAGAAAATTTAATATTCTATCTATCCACAACTTCTACAACTTATTTAAACAACTTTTCGTATCTATTATGTTTTATCTTATTTAATTTCTTTTGGATTACTAAGTATAATAAGTAAAGTAGGCATAGTGGATGCATCAGCCTAAAGTGAATGAAATTTTCCTAGGGTATCAATAACAACCCCTTCTAACCTATACCTTACTGTCAGTATATCATCTCAAAAAGACCATCTTTTCCATTATTAACATAATTTCTATCAATCTAGCTTCTCACTACACATACTTTATACCTAAGTAAATAAACATTTGACATTCTCATCTCAAATTATAAATTTGACTTATATTTTTATTACCAAGTTTGTCACAAATACCTAAATAATATATCTAGTCTCTTCTTTCCCTTTACTATATATATTCTCTTTGAACTCTTATGACTCACTTTGAAGATTAGAATTGGAATCCTCTATAGGAGGCCTACTCCTTCAATTTCTCTATGCAATATATCTATTTATCCTAATCAAATATTTATTTGTCAGTGCATCATATCTAATATTTTATTTGTTCTACATTTTATAATGTTACTAGTTCCTTTGAAGCCCAAGAATATTTTTTTAATGTTCTTTTTTTTGTCATTTTTCTAACCTTATTTATAGGTTTCATTGGTCCATAGTCCACCATACCTTTATCATTCATTCATATTCCTTAGGTTCACACCCCCATGCTACTGTAACCCACTACTCCATGCTATCTTAAATAAGCACAACAAACTTTCACACAACTAGAATTTTCAACAATTATAGAAGAGACTTAATAAAATTTATCATGATCCCTAGAACCAAAAAATAATAATTAATTTAAAATGTTACATACCACACTAAAATATTACCTACTATTTTTCAATGGTAGTCTTTACCTAGTGACCAATTACACATGCCCACTCTCTATCTTGGGTGCACACTTATTCTAGCTTATTTTCACTCCTAATAATTTATTTGTTTTGAGTGGTATAAAATAATAATACTCCAATATATATATCCATGATACTAAAAACTTAGTCAACTTGCAATAAAATATCTCATAAATATAAAATTAGGCGTGGTTAGAAATGTTATCCTTAAGATGCACTTTCAATCTAAAAACTTATCATTCTAAAAATCACATATCCTTAAATATATAAAGTACTCAAGGCAATTTTCATAAACATTTTATAGGTCCTAATGTCATGAAAGTTTACATTTCATGAAAACACCCCTCATAATGCTCCTACAAGTAATTAGGGTATTTCAAATAAAGGAATCATAAAAACTTTATAAAATGGGTCATGGACTCATTATCTCAATGGATAAGTCTTGATTTGAATGCATTAATCTCCATAAAAGATCTCTAATGATAGTGGATCATAAAAAAATCCTTGACCTTTGTTTACTAAAAATAAAATATTATAGCCAAGTTTGTAAGAAGTGGTTATAGTACTCTAAAAGGAGGTTTTATCCCAAATGTATGTGTAACATATTGAGGATTTCAAGAATTTAATTGAAATTAGGGGAAAGAGTAACATAAATTGACATTAATCCCATGAATGCATCATTAGATTTATCTGTAATAAAATTAACTTTATATTTGTTATTAAATAAATGTGTGTTTTGATTGTATATCCATCCTTACCAATGAACAAAAAATATTTATAATCTCAAGAATTAATCACTTCCAAAAAAAATCTAATATGTTCTCAGACCTTGTCCAAAAGGCCAAAGATGGTGGTTTGGATGTTATTGACACCTATGTGGTTTGAGACATATATGAAGTAGTATAAATCCAATATCATCTTGGATGAGAATTTGATTTGGTGAAGTTTCTAAAAATAGTGCATTAAGGAGGACTTTTTTAACACCTATGAATTTTCCCTAATGTGTGTACAAAGTGGAATTCTTAAGATTTATTATGTGGTTGAAAATCATTAAGAGATTTAAATTTTGAACATAAAATGAACAATTTAAATCAAGTTATCATTTGGAGATAGATGTAAATTCAAATATTACAAACAAAAACTCTTGATCTATTTTTAAACTCTTATAATGGTCTTTACTATGAAGAGTTTATTCCCAATTCTTGTGGAATAGTCAAACTTTGGACAAAAAACCAATTTTAGGGTTCCAAAATCATTTGATGGAACATAAAATATTTTATCAATAAGGTGACAAGCATTACTAGGAGGCTTTTAGTTCATATAGATGAAATGGAGATTCATCTTGGATTGGGTTATCACTATATTCTCCATGAAAACATTACCAATTACATTGGTGATGGTAATTAAATTGTTAAAGGCCATGTATGGATATTAAATAAATATTTTGATGGTATGGGTGGTAGTTATTAAGTGTATTCTCTGATACACTATGATGTTATTTTTATTTCAAATAAAATTTTATATTTGTTTCTTAGAGAAAAATTCCATGACATTATTATTACCCACATGTCACATCAAATCTAAAATGACTAACAGAACTACAAGACACATAATGAAAATCCTAGACAAATAGATAGTACTATTAGTATAAGTAGAGAAGGTGAATATATATATATATATATATATATATATATATATAACAAGCCAAACCATATTATACAACTTAAAGTGGAAGTTATTGAGAATAAATGTAGTGTTTAATGTCTAAAATTAATATTTATTTCAAGATGAAATGTTGTTTTAAATTCAACTTTTAAGATTTAAATACTAGTTGGTGTTAGAGTGGAGCTTATTTTTCCTCTATATGTGATATTTTATATGGATAATTAGCATTTTTGATTTGTTTTTCCATATTATTTTTTTTCAATAAAATTTAAATCTATAATAAGTGAAATGATCTATAAAAAAATCAATATTTTTAAAGTTGTTTCATGTGGATTTTGTAGCTCCTTTTTATACTACATAGATTTATTAAGAACACATTATATGAAATAAACCTTTTAGAAGTCCAACACCCTCTTGTTATTACAAAAATTACTCCTTCAAAATTTCCAAGTGGAATTATAATCCATTCATAACCATGTCAAGTAGAACTAAAGAGGTTGAAAATTATATAAGATGGTTTTGAGGATTTTGAATTTGCTATTAGTAGCAAGAATGAATATATAATCATTTTACATGGATTTTTTAGTCTTTGTTTACAATTTGTGGATTATATCAACATTTTTTACATGTAATAAATACTTCCTAAGATTGAAAAATAGTTCCTCTATCATGCAACATGTCACATAGACATTTCAAGAATATAAAGTGGTTTTAGAGGAGAATAAGGTGGGTTTGAATGTGGTTTTGGTATCTTGTAACTTTCATATCCATTTTTTAGATGTTGTATGTTTATATATATATATAATGTTTTTCATGTAAATTATCTTCCTCAAGCCTTCCAACCTCTTTAAAACTTATTAAAAACTATGAAATTTCCACATTTTATTTAATCACTAGCCATAAAGTTAGTTTTGATCATTCTCAAGTGTTTTTAAATCTTTAAGCATTTAAACAAGTCTATTCCTATCTCATGTGGGTTTACCAAGTCATTTTTTCATGAAAATATCTATCATGAGACCACCATTATAATTTGGCAACTTTTTATATCAAGAAAACATTTTTTCAAGTAATTCTAAGGTGGTTTTAGATGGTTTCCATTTGGTTTTGATATCATTGAAGTGGTTTCTTATTACATGTTCATAGGTGAATCCTTTACAAGGTTATATACATGTTTAATATCATTAAATTTTTATATATATATGGAGATATTTTAGTTTTGGATGAGAAAATTGAAAAAATAAAGACTATGAAGTAGAACACTTATAATAGTTTCTTTAGCTTTATAGTAGGTACAACTAGGACATATCTAGATATAATTGTTGTTTATACTAGTAGGGATATTAAAAATATGGAATTATCTATTGATTTAAAGGAACATATTGGATATACTATTGAGTTTAAACCATCACAATTATTCCACAAAGGAAGGAGGCAAATGGTTATAATTGAGTCGAAAAACTAGGATGGGATCTGTGTTAGGTTGAAATAATGACTTACTCAAACACAATTATAAAATAACTATGTGAATGAAAAAAATTCAATCAATAACTCATTGGGTAAAATATTCCACTTATTTTTAGGATATTTTGGTGATGTAAGGTCTAAGTAACTTCTAAATTTTTTTAGCATGGGTAAGTTGTGATTGCTTCCATTGAATGTTCAAGTGTTTTCATCTAGATATTCAAGATATTACTATTAATTCCTCTATAACTTATTTACTTAAAATGTAAATGGGTGAATAATTTATAATTAAAAAAATAAAATAGAGGGAATATTAGTTCAAAAAAGAGATAAACCCTTGATTGAAACAGGTCTTCAAATACTCATAAACTAGATTACTATGGTTTGTATTTAATCATTGGACATAAAATCTATCTATTGCATAAATTAAAACACCAAAATGATCAAGAATATAATGAATAATATTTGAACATGAAATCTAGACTCTATTAAAATAAATTAATTACACCAACCTATATCTATTTTCACACCATGACCAATGTAAGTCTCAAGATACATAAAATGATTTCTCAAATCCAATTAAACTAGATACTACACAATCTAATTATACATCCAATTTAAAACCAATAATATCAAAAAAATTCTTTGCATAAATTACTTTTCAAATCAATACTTTTGTAAAACCATCAAGATAAAACTAGTAAGAAGGGAAGGTGATATTATATCTCAATCTCAATAGAGTTTTGTTACTCAAAATTTTCCACCATTTATAATAGCAAACAAAGTTGTTTATATAGACAATGCTACTTTATCATGTATATGATATATAACCATAAATTAAATTATCTTGATAAAAACATTAAATGGAATAAATGATTGGAAATCAGTCTTCTACTATAACATATCAAGGAAGGATAAGGATCCAGTCATGATATAGTCCATAGGTAAAACTTCTAAAATGAAAGTGGAATCAATCTCTAATGCACTCTAATATTCCTATGAACAATAAGGAATCTCTTGTATTTAATTTATTAAATTAACTTATCATCTATCCAAATAGGTGGAGACACCTCATTATGAACTAATCCTAATGATAAACCCATTGGATCTTTACTCTAGTTTTTCCCATTATACATGTTTATGCTTATTCCCAAGGCAACAAAATCCCTTCCATATGCACTATTTCCTTTTAAATGTTGATTATCAACAAATATCCTTAAATTTATTTCTCCCATGAATAAATATATGCATTCATTTATCTTTATATACCTATGGACATCCTTGTCCTTTGTGTTGACTCTACCTTGGAACTATGAATAAACTTATAAATATTGGCCTCTTCCTTTACCCATATATTCACTAATGGTTTAGGCATTACCATCTATATTTTAATTATGCCTTCCTATGATAATATTATGAAACCATTGATGTAGGTTATATTTATCTTTTTTTGTGTTTTAAATGATCTAAAAATGCTATGTTTTATATGTTGCAGTTGTATGTTCTCCTTTACTTGTTATCTTTAACTTCAAGCAAACTCAAGCCGTCACTTGCATGCCACTTGGTCTTTGCCCTAGCATCAAATTTAAACTTTATGTATGATGAGGGGATGAATTTGTGTCTACATATTTTCCACCTATCACCTTTTATACTTTCTACCACTTCTCTAATATCTTCATGCCTTTCTAAAGTCTACATGGTCCTTGGTTTAATACTACCATCTCTCTACAGCTATAGGATCATAGGATGGTGACAAGTAGAACAATACTAGGGGTCTCAGGGAGCATGGATCATTAGATTTTATAAATACCTTTGGATTAGAAGTATTTTGAAATGTTGATGGATCTCACTATTCCACTCTCCTAGTAATGACCATGAAAAAAACTATGTTGATGTCACCTCCAGGTGAGTGGAATGATGGCATGTGGATGACTCTCACTATTTCACTCACCCAATAATGATCATGGAATAAAATTTTATGAAATCACATCTGGGTTATTGGGATGATGACATGTGGATAAATATCACTTCAACTACACATTAACCTATCATCACACCAAGTTCATGGGATGATGAAAAGTGGCATAATCTTGGGGCTCAAAAACATTAAAAGGATTTAGCTATTTGAAAATATTTTATTGTAGATGATTTATAGTTATGTGAAAAAATGAAAATAAAAATTAGACTAATAAAATAATAATTAGGTTATTCAAAAACTAAAATCCATAAAATCATTAATCACCCTTGAGCAAAGTGTATAATGACATAGTATTAACATGAGAAGTACAAAACTAGTTTCAACTAAAAAATGAAATATGCTATAATTAAATACCAAAACATAAATAACCCTTAATTTTCAATGGAGAATTAGAGCATATAAATATCATTTTGAATAAAATAAAAATGTTTTAGCAACTAAACAAAAATTTAAAATTAATAACATGATCATCCAAATTAGAATTTGAATTGAATACACATGAAACATGACCATCATATAATTGAAAATATCACTAGTGTATTAGAAGGTAAATGTTTATAGATAGGATAATTAGGGATAATTTGATCATAATAGAGTTCATACTTGTCTTGAATTTTAAAATTATATGAAGTATATAACTCTTTGATGCATACATATGTAAGACCCACAAAATAAAACTACAGTAAGAGGGTATTCATGTCAGATTTTCAATATTAGTCATGTTGGACCCAACAAATGGTGACTTCGACAAGGAGAATGTTGCTCAACATTTAGAACATAGACTATAAATCATAAAACTCAACTAGAAAGACAAAACAACAAACAACACCTTCACTAAGGTCTACCTCAATATGTGACATACTAAGTTTTAGATATGTCTACTACCATTAGTGGGTTAAAAATGTTTAATTATTTTATGGATCTTACATTAATGTAAATAAATTTAAACTTGCTTAAAAAAAATATAATTTATGAGAAGTAAAATTTGTATGTTTGGATTGGGGAGAATCCCATGGGAATTTCTTGACTACCATCCAAGAATCTATAGCACCAACATAAATACCTCTAGTCCAACTCATGGCCTTGCTCCATTGCTAACAAGGCTAAACAACATGTGATGGAAATTTATTGAATCACCCTTTTGAGGAAATAATTTTTATTTTGCATTTAGTTTAAATTAATTTTTTTTATTCTTTTTAAAATATTTCATTTTCCAATCCATTTATATTTGTGGACCAATCTATAGGGATAATGATAGACTCAATAAAATCATAACTATTAATAAAAATCCGAATCAATTTAATGTTTACAATTTTCTTCTAATTTTGAAATTATGTATATTTTTATTGATTCAAATTCACATATTTTGTTTTGAATCATATACCTTCAAATTCTAAAAATGCATAAAGAAAATTGTATTAGCCTATGTAACTATTCACAGATGATTCATATTCTAATTTCTAAAATTTCAGAAATTCACATGATTTATTATCCACCATTTAAATTTCCTCTCTTATGGGAACATAAGGACACCAAATTTCTCTATCATAGTTATATCTATAACTCTATTGTTAATTTTTTTAAGATCTATTTTTATTTTCATGTTGATAGTTTAGTCCTCATGAAAATAAATAAACAAGATGTACCAAGGGAAACACAAGAATGTCAACACTACCCTTTTAGGAATTGAATTCTTATGTCAATAATATTAATATATCTTAATAAATGTTTAAAATTAAATAATATAAGGCATTAAAGGATCAAAATATTCAAAAAAAACATAAACTTGATATAAAGGGAAAAAATAAACAAAACAAATAATCCAACAAAAATAAACTAAGCCAAAGAAAAACAACACTAAATAAAACACATAAACCTAGAAACAAAAATTATGTACAAAATATATACATAAATGAAGATAAATATATTTATTCTAACATAATATTGGATAGAGCATCCATGAAGTAAAGCTTCAAATACTATCCATTAACTAGTAGTGGGAAGTCTTGGCCTTAGATATCTTTCAATCTGAATCCATTCTATTCCAAAATCTTAGATACTTGATAAGGACCAATCCATGAAGAACTAAAATTAGCATGATGGCCCTTTTTATCATGTCCTCTATCCCATAAGAATACCAAACATGAAATGTGAAAATTTTTCACTTTTGCTTTCTTGTCAAACCATCTCTTCACAACAACTTGATATTTACTAAAAATTTATAGAGATTCATCCTTTTTATCTTCTAATTAGATTAGATCCAACAATCTAGACTGAATTCTAATATATGTCTCTAAATACTATTATATGAATTTATAAGTGGGCTACTTGAGTTTCATTAAAAAAATTGGCTCTATTTCATAGACAAGCATGAAAGTGGAACTATTCAACCTTTATTTTTTCCTTATTTTGTCATCCCATAGAGGATATTTAATAAGACATGCAAATTTTGGGGGTTTTATTCAATTGATTTCTTCATAGAATTTACAAAAATATTAATGGTATAATCTACCAAAACATTTACTTAGGGATAATAGTTTGAAGATAATTTTAGTGTAATTTCATTCTGATATGCCCACTTAGTCATGTCTACTAGTTGAAAAGTAGGTTTGTTGTTCTAGGCAAGTGACAAAGGAGTCCCATGTCAATTTATAGTTTATTATTACATAAATTCAATAACTTATTTATTTTATCTATTCCTTGGCACTTTAGCTTTATTCCACCTTGTATAATAGTCCATTATATTGTGAATGAACTTGTAACCAATTGATGAGTTGTGATCAATTACTCTAATGATGTCTAATCCCCACTGGAGAAAGTAATGTCCCTCTATTATGGGTTTCATTAGAATAGGAACATGAATATCCATCTTATAAAATATATGACATGAATGAAAAGTCCTGACACATGTATAATGATCTTTAAATAATTTTAGTCCATAATAACTAGATCTGAGAATTATGTGTGCTATGACATTACTAGAAGGATTACCACTTCCTAACTTATCATGATATGAACTAATCACTTCTTATGTTTCATCTTTAGATAAACTTCTAAAGAAAATCCATTAATTATTATTGTAGTACAAATATCATGTTTGTAACATGTAGTATGTAGCCTTTATTCTTAGTTTTTTTCTATAAAAAATAGTTGGTGGCTTTCCATAAAGTAAATAATGAATATTTGAATCATAACATGGACCAAACTCAACTTTATATTAATCAACTTATACAATGGAAATTTTGGGATAAAATTCTAAAATTAACTTGGATAAACCTTGATCACCTACCAATTTTTTAGGTTTCACCTTGATTGCATATTCCTAAAGTTTAGTAACCCATCATCCTCTTCTTTCACCTAGGTCATTCTACCCTAGCATTTCTTTGACAGTAGGGTTTAAAACTATGGTGTGTACCTTGTTTTTCAATATATAATGACAAATTGTTTGACTACTTTCACTCATGCATAGGCTTTTTTATCCAAATTATTGTATTTTAGTTCAATCTCTTTCAAATATATGCTCATAAATTCTTTGGGATTCTCTCCATATTCAAAACCTTGTGTCAAAATTATACTCATGTGATTAGAAGCAAAAGAATAAATACATAAATATTTAACATAATCTAGTCTGACTAGTATCGCAACTTACATAATTACATCCTTCATCTCTTGAGATGCCTTATTCAAAGAAGTATACCACTATATATTATCTTATTATTTTAACATGGAATATATAGGTTTAGTGATCTCAGTGAAACTAGAAATAAATTTATTACAAATTAGATCTTCCTAAAAAATGGTTTCAACTCTTTCTTACTATTGATAATGTGACCTATAAGCTTACCTTAATTTTGATAATGTGACATATAAGCTTACCTTGACCTTGTCTTTATTCTCCAAATGCATACTAGATTGTTTTAGTCATCTAGATAAGGTACTTGAATTCTATAGAAGGTTTGGCATATTTCTTAATCCAAAATAGTGTTTTCTATGAAAATCAAGGTAAGATTATAGGTCACATTATCACCTAATAAGTTATGCCAATTGACCTAATTTGTATAATATATAGGTATGCCAATATATAGGTTTAGTGATCTCAGGTATACCTTATTTGGTGATAATATGACCAATATTTTACCTTGATTTTCATAGAAAACCCTATTTTGGATTAAGAAGTATGCCAAACCTTCTATTGCATTCAAGTACCTTATCTAGATGACTAAAATAATATAATTTGAATTTGGAGAATACAGCCAAGTTATCCATGTATACTAATATTCACTTACCAATTAGGCCCTTGAAATTAGTGTCCATAGCTTGCTAAAATGTGGCACTGGTATTAAGCAAAGTAAATGGCATTTTTTTAATGTGTATGTTACCAATTTAGTGGTGAATTTTGTTTTAGCTCTATCTTCCATGTATACTAAGATCTAGTTATATCTTCATAATCCATCCAAAAAGTGTTAGAGTAGGTTACTCATGTTTACTAGGTGTTTTTTATCTTATTATTATTGTGTATTTATCTCACATTACCTAGGATGATTTGATCCTTGTTTATCATTGCCTATATATGCAATATTTTTCATTTTTAATAACATAAAATAAGTTTGGATGTAATACATGATATTTTATATTTTGTTTTACATATTAGTTTGCAACCCTTTTTTTTACAGATCACTCCTTTTTTATGTTCTTTCTTGTCAACACCTGAGATTATGTAGCTTGGAATGATCTAGTAAATGTTCCTTTCATGGTATTAGATCATCCTTCAAATTTCCATTACTCAACTTAGGCCATAAAAACTCTTTATCCTATTTTTATATTTGGATAAATATTCATACTTATTGGTGCATTCCTAAATTCATTTATTTGGGGATTGTCCTTCAATCTAAGTTTGCATCCTTCAAGCATTAGTTTTGCTTATCCATTTTTTCATTTTAAGTATTGCATAATATGGTTTAAAGCCAATAAAATATGCATTTGAATTGTTTGGATCTATTTTTTTAGAAACACATAGATTCTCATGTGTTATTGTATGTTTATTTGGAAAGGACGTACATCTTCTCAGCATTTGCATTGGATCTATGTTTGAATTGTAGTGGTAAACATTCCATTAGTTTCATTTCAAACTTTTTTTTGGTTGTACAACTCTTTGATGCATTCTCATGTCCTCTTATAAAGTGTATAGTTTCTTGAGTGTTATGATTAATTATGTGTAAGACATATTGTTTCCATCTACAACACTTTTATAGGGCATACAAGCTTTAGGATCTTTTGTGATGGGCCATACATTTTTTGACTTTGCTATATGGGGTTTGATATACTGAAGATTGGCATTTAACATTAATCAACATAAATAATTTGTTTGGACCTAAGAATATCATGCTTGGATATATTTTCCTTCAAATCTTATTTATGGATTTATGTTTTGCATTACACATGAATTAGCTAAAACTTGTTTTACATCACTCCACTATCAATTCAATTAGAATCTAATGGATTTTAGTTGTCATTATATAGCATGTATTAAGTTATCCATGTATCTGAATGTCATATAATCATGTATCCACATAGTGTCTATCTATTCTACCACCACATGGTTACTCACATCCTCTCCACATGCCAACCAATTATTTTTTTTACTCAGAGTCTGATCTTTCACATTGAGGTGGAATGTAGGAGAAAATGGGAGTTGATGTTTGATTTCTAAGACATTATTTTTTTTTCCATCTAGATTTTATGCTTATCATTTCCTTACCTAACTCTTTTTTGGTCTACAATCACTATGCCTCCATGACCATCTACGACTATTCATGTTACATGAATGGAGACATCGATTTAGGAAAATGTAGAGGTAAGATGCACATCCTGATCTACTAGTGTGAGCTACTATCCATGCATTATCTATTATGCATGACTTTGTCCTCCCTTTGTTGCTATTGACAATTGCTTTCCACTATTTTTAGCTAATTATTGTTGTTTTTCCAAACCACCTAGTCTCCATTAAACCACCCATTTTTTAAAACCTTATTTAAAACATTAATTTCTATAAGTTTTTTCTAGACATATTATGGTAGGTGGGGGATAAAAGTTGTTATTATGTGGTGAATGATTTTATGTCATTTTGTGGTGAATATTTTGGTGAAGTGATTTTTTTATTATAGAGGAGTTAATTTTTATGAGTAGCGAACATATTTATTAGTGGAGGTGGATCTAATTTAGGGAGATGGATTCCACTTGGGGCATGTAACCTTTTTATTATTTAAAAAAAAAACCAATGTTATCATTGTAAACAAAGAATTTTTTTTTAATTTTGTTTTTATTAAAAACAATATTGTAACCATTTACTTATTCTCTTTTTATAATATCATTTGTGAAAATATTTTGGTGAGGTTCGATCTAGTAAGAGGCTAGATCTCCTCAAAAGTAAACAAACTATTTTTTGGATCCTTTGATTTTACTCTCTCATTATAATTTTTGGACATATTTTTGGTTGTGATTGACATCCTGTTTTCATGAGTTTTGGCACATATTACTCTTTCTTGGTCTATATTATATTGATTTTTCCACTATTACACTTTGCACTATCTCAAATGCATTTTTAGATGAGTTTGACATCCCTTTACATGTGTTTTGTATGTTATAATTTTTATGCAGTTGATCCTTTTAGGTGTGTTTTTACATACATTATGGCTTTTAAACTATTTTCCATACTTTTCTATTGGCCTAAAACATGATCTATTCTAGTTTATGCATTGGCACTTTGACACACTTGTAGCTTGTGTCATGTCTCCATCAAGGCCTCTTTCTTAGCACCTTTCCTTATTATATGGACATTTTTTTTATCCATTATTTTTTGGAGAATATCTCATGATTATTAATGGATTCTTTGATATGTTGATAGTCTCCATATTTGGAATTATTCTGGTGAAGCCTAGTGTTTTAATATTTTTCATTTGCTATTTTTGTGGATAGGATATATTTTACTCACACTAGATTATAAAGTTCCATGGGGGTTCATTTTTACATCCTAGTCTACCTTCATGCGTGTAAACCTTATTTTGTGTACCCTTTACTATTTTAGTTTCTAGTCTCTCCCATCACCATCAGGGCCATCTTCTTAAGATAATTTATTTGTATTTTTGACATCATTTTTTTATAGTTGATAGTATCCCATATTTTAAAGTGTAGCTATTTTGGTGAATCTTAGTATCATCTTATCTTCTTTGATAGTTCAATACTATCATTTAGTGTGATATGGAGACACTCTAGTGCATACAATGTCATCTTGTTTAGTGTTTAAGAAGTGGATTTAGACCACTTGATCATACCCTTTTTTCTCCACTTCACCCATTTAACATTATGGGGGGTGTGCATATAAACTAATCAATATCACTCCACCTAGTCAAAAGTATGGGGGGTGGGGTTATGGTGTAGATCCTACTTCTTAAGTGTTGAGTTTCCCTTGCATTAAGAAATACTCTTTTTCACTTGACACCACTACCAATCTTCTTAATTGAATTTATTCTAGTGAATCTTAGTGTCGATTTATTTTGTGATTAAGTAGTGGATTTGGACCACTCATGTACATTAAGATCCAAGTATTTAGAGAATGGATTAATTCAAAATAACCTTCGGGTCAATTTCTAGCTCTCTCTTATTATTTTATCTCTTTTTTTGGGGGGGTTGGGGGGGTTGTTTTTCCTATGGGTTTTCTCCTTTTCTCCACTTTATGATAGTTATATGTATATTTTTCTTTTTTGAGTGTTTTATGGATTACTCCTTTATACATGGGTATATTATTAAGGAAATTTATTTTTGAGAACCCATATTATGATTTTTTCCATGTCTCCATGGCCTTCTTGGTGATTCTTATAGTGATAGTAGTGTGGTATTCCCACTAGTGACACTAGTGTAGTAGCCCCACCAATATTTGTACTCATTTATCACCATCTTTTTGGAGGATGTTAAAGAAACGTTTCCTTGTGTTTATCCCTCTATCCAATATTTTAGAGTGTACGATTTATGTTCAATGATCCTCATATTCAACATCATTTCTAATTTTGACTCAGAGGTTATATCAACTTGACATCCATGTATTCTAGAAAGATAGATTGGTGTCCATAAAGACCCTAAGATTCACATTACATCCTTTATTATACATGGATACCTTAGCATGACTTGTGATCAAGACCTATTTATTATTCCCATCTAAGCTATTGTTAAGGTTGGGTGTTGGTGTAGGGTTTTAATTTCTTACTCTTTATCCTACTTAGGTGTTACTTCATTAGATATTTTTATCCCACATTTAATATGATGATGGTTTTATGTCTTAATTCCACTTATATTTGGGAAGTTATTCCTACATGCATGAGATGGTTGGGATTCTCCTATATTATCCCTATTTGTACACATCTACTGTGAATTATTTGGTAATGTAATAAAAGTTAGTTTATTCTTTGTGTACAATGATGGAACTATCATGGCTATAATAATGGTCTTTTGGAGAGATCTTGTTTGTAGATTTTTGATAACTCTTTCATGGTATTAGAGAAGTAGGTGTTACATCCTCCATTTGTGAGTTTATTATTTCAAGGATTTATTAATTTATCAAAATTTATTCTTGGTAGAATGGAGGCATTTTTATGGATCAATTATTTTTTTTTTGGCCATTGACCGCACCATCAATTTCCTCTAAGTAGCTAGATATTTATATTTTAATGCTCAAAATTAATCTTAGAATAGAGCTCCCACAATTGTCCCACTTGTTATCTCTATATTCCTTCTACATAGTTGACTCTTTAACTTGACCTATACCATCAATCTCTTTTAGTATGAATTCCCATGAACTATTGATCTTCTGTTAGATTAATGAGATAAAAACACTTGTCACTACTATATTTAATCACAATTACCTTTAATAATCTGACTTCACATGCACCATTAGATCAATATCTAGACAATAAATGCTCATTATTAGATCTAATGACAAGTGCCCTCAGATTTTAATGAAGTTAAACTTGACAGTCTCTGGCCCATCACAGTGTTGAGAGTAGCTACTAAAGGGTAGGGGAAAATTAGTATAAATAACTTAAAATTAAATTATAAAACTATTCTAACATTCATCAACTTGATCTAGTAACATAAACATGAAAGCAAATACATCCAAAGCATGAACAAGAACATATATCACATCAACATAACATCTATATGGGAAACTCTTTTGGGTGATAAACCCAATTGAACCCTGTAAGATGGAATATAGTCCTATAATGAAAAGATATAATTTATACCAATTACAAATAATCAAGGAACTATCATCCCTTATTTTAATGAGACTACAATCCTACAAGGAGATATTACACCTATCTAGCTGAGCTGCCATGACAACTAGAACTTTAGCTAGTTTCACCTTGCAAGGAGGATAAATCCCCCTAGATGTTGAGTATCCACAAAAAAACCTATGAAAATAAATTCTCCATTAATATTTATTACCTAAAAATCTGATGGAGATACAATGTAGATGACCTCTCTTCAATTCTGCACACTCAATGCATCTAAAGCCACCTTTTGGATCACTCTTCACTCCTTATCAATAACATTGTCACCACATTAACAACATGAATAGATGGTAATTCACTCAGTCCAAACTCTGATATGTCTTTAAAATAAACCACCAAGATCACATAGACATCATCTATCCTTTGCTCATTCTAAAGACATACAAAATATCCTTTTAGATTAGCCTAAACCTTTTTCCTCATCCTCAACCTGAAAGAAAACTTATTATGCCATCATAATTATGACCTAAATGCCATACACATAGTCCTAAATTTTCTCTTCTCATCACCCGTACTATTGGGCACACTCACTCTCTTCTCTTCTTTACTTCAATGCCCACTCCTCTCACAAGCCTCAAAACCATATCCTTTGATCTCACTATGTATAGAGCCTCCATGAATTATCATGTCCATAATCTTCATTTTTAGCCATAACACGTGAATTCAAAATTAATTCATCTTATATGGGTCACACTTAAGCATAAATCTCTTTCAAATAAGCCTAAGTCACATTTTTGGTCCTATAGAGACCCATTCACATCTTTGATACTTATCTAAGAAAAATGAGAACACAAAAACACTTTAAAATTACATGGACCCATGAAAAATGATATATAAGTCCTTATTAAGTGTCCATATCCTTCATATAACCCTTCTATTAACACTTAATTAGCTAAAAATCCTATCTATACACACATTCATTATGAATGAAAACATAGTCAACTTTTAACCCTTTCATTATATTGTATATGATTGTTCAAACCCTCATAATCCACATATATTGTATTCATGGATTATAAAACATAATAAAATATATATTTTACCTTTAAACATCAATATACCAATAAGCACAACATAAATACCCTTCTGGGGTTACTTGTAGAATATGAATGAATACATAGTCAACTTTGTACATCAATATCATTGACTGCACACACTTTCAAATATTTAAATCTATATTTATATATGTGAATTGGAATATTATATGGATTGTGTTTTTACACAATGAACAAATTTTTCTTGTATCAAAATATATGGACAAAATACATAGCATTGGTTTTCCCTTTCTAAAATTCAAATATTCAAATCCCAATGGTCACTATTAAACCTCAAACACTCTTTTATCATCTTGTGTCCTTGCTACTTAGATCAATCAATCACCATTTATATTATTTTAATAATATTAGTATTTAATTAAATTAAACTTTAAATGTTTTGACCACTTTTACTCCACTCGCATTGTCGATCTCATTTGCATGATTAAACATGAACTATTAGATCCTTATCCTTTATCTTTACTCAGTGTTAAGATTTGAACACTTCTTACCATATCACTGAATACACAACATTAGATAAATATTGTATGATTAAAAATTAACTATTGCATCTTAATTTGTTCCTAATCTTTATCTCTTGTAAAATTTGTTAGGTATGTGGAGCTAAAAGCTTCACCATGGAGCATAGACAAACAGGTTCGGGTCTACACAGACGCCAGCGTCGGTCAGGAGCGACCGACGTCGGTCAGTTGCAGTTCAGAGGCGCCGACGTCGGTGGTATGGTCGGCCGGCGACGGTCACAGGCGAACAGACAGGAACCGACGTCGGTTACCTGCGTGTCCAGAGAGCTATTTTCGAGGACAGAAGCGAGTGTTTGCATGATGAGTTTGAGTTGTAGACTCATGCTCGTGTCTCTATTGTTAGCAATATTATTTTTAGAGCCCTTGTTGAAGAGGCTTAACTGTTTGTTGTAAGAGCATGCTTAAGTTTCCTATTTCTATATGTAGGAGAGATCTTCTAAGCTATTGTAAGATGATGATGAAGTGTATGAGAGTGTAATAGAGTACGAGTAGAACATTGTGAATGTTTGAAGGACTGTACTTTAGTGAGAGCTCTTGAGGAATAGAGATCTAGTGAGAGATCTTGTGTGCATCTGAGAGAGGTGTGGAAGAACAAAGTTCTTCATTTGTATTCCTATTGTAAAGAGTTTTTAATACAAGTTTTCAGGGTGTTTTCTTGTATATCTTGTTCTGTGCTATTTATCATTTCAGTTACTTATCTATCTATTTATTTCCGCATTGATTGCTTTCATAAGTGTAATCCATTGTTGGTTGATCCCCAACAAGTGGTATCAAAGCTCAGGTTCACTAACAGGTGGTTCAGATCTGTGTAGTGTGTTCGGATTACAGGTTGCTCACAGGGATTTCTGTTTGAGTGGGAGAAGCAATGGCAGAGGAAAGTAAGTTGAGAATGGAAAAGTTTAATGGCAAGAACTATCAGCACTGGAGAATGCAGATAGAGGACTATCTGTATCAGAAGGATCTTTACTTACCGTTAGGTGGGATAGCAAAGAAGCCCAAGGACATGGAGGATGAAGAATGGGAAGTTCTTGACAGAAAGGCTCTTGGGTCTATAAGACTGAGTCTGGCCTCCACTGTGATATCCAATTTGTCACAGGCAAAAACTACGGTAGAGTTAATGACCACGTTAGCAAATCTATATGAAAAACCCTCCGCTTCAAACAAGGTATATTTGATGAAGCAGTTATTTAATTTGCATATGCAAGAAGGTGGATCTGTTTCTAATCACCTGAATGATTTCCATGGTATTGTTAATCAGTTAAGTTCTGTTAATATTTCATTTGAAGATGAAATAAAGGCTCTTTTAATTTTATGTTCTTTGCCTGAAAGCTGGCATGGCTTGGTAATGGCAGTTTCTAATACTGCTTCTGCTTCGAATATTTTAAAAGTAGAGGATGTGGTTAGTGTTATTTTGAATGAGGAAATACACAGGAAAAGCACAGAAGAGACTTCTGGGACATCCGGGAACGCTTTAAATTTCGAGAGCAGAGGAAGGCAAAAAGAAAGGAGCAAGAGGAGATCAAGATCTAAGTCTAAGGGAAGAGGCAGATCCAAATCCAGGAATGGCAGAAGGCCACAATGCTGGAACTGTGGAAAGTTGGGGCACATAAGCAGAGATTGCTGGTCAAAGCCTAAGGAGGACAATCAGCACGAAGGAAAGGAAGAGACAAAGGTTGCAGGTATTGCACAGGATGCTCTTATTTTCTCTTTGCATAATAACATAGAATCTTGGGTATTAGATTCTGGTGCATCTTTCCATGCTACCCCTAACAGAGAATATTTCAGTGACTATGTCCATGGAGATTTTGGAATAGTGTACTTGGGGGATGATGAGCCTTGCAAGATTATTGGCAAAGGTAAAGTGCAGCTAAAGATGCAGAATGGCAACACATGGGTGTTGAGGGATGTGATGCATGTTCCTAGTTTGAAGAGAAATCTGATTTCTGCAGGTAAGCTTGGTGATGAGGGTTGTACAGTAACTCTCACAGCAGATTCTTGGAAAGTGACCAAGGGTGCACTTGTTATGGCTAGAGGTAAGAGAGAAGGTACTATCTATTTGTGTAATTGTATTACTAACAAATCTCCTTCAGTTTTATCTACTTCAGATGTGGATGCTAAATTGTGGCACTCAAGGCTTGGCCACATGAGTGAGAAGGGGATGTCTATCCTTAAGTCTAAAGGTATGCTTTCAGATTTGAAAAGTATGGATCTAGAATTTTGTGAGCATTGTGTGTTTGGAAAACAGAAAAGGGTTAGTTTTCTAAAGACTGGGTCTACTAAGAAAAGGTAGAAGTTGCAGCTTGTTCACACAGACGTGTGGGGACCGGCTCATGTAGCCTCTATTGGCAGATCACAGTACTATGTTACATTCATAGATGATGCCACAAGAAAGGTATGGATCTACTGTATTAAAAAGAAATCTGATGTTTTTGAGACCTTTAAGATATGGAAAGCCATGGTTGAGAATGAAACAGGCAAAAGATTAAAGTGCTTGAGATCCGATAATGGTGGTGAGTTCTGCAGTCTTAAGTTCAAATTGTATTGTTACATAAATGGAATCCGTAGGCAAAGGACGGTTCCAAGGACACCTCAGCAGAATGGTATTGCTGAAAGGATGAACAGGACTATCATGGAGCGTGCAAGATGTATGAGATTGCATGCAGGGTTGCCCTTAGAGTTTTGGGCAGAAGCAGTTGACACCGCAGTGTACCTGATCAACAGAGGACCCTCTACAGCTCTGGATGGTGGAATTCCAGAAGAGGCATGGACAGGTAAAAAGGTTGATCTCTCATATCTCAAAGTTTTTGGTTGTGAAGCCTTTGTGCACATAGATAAGGAAAATAGAAAGAAGCTTGATGCTAAGTCTATGAGGTGCACGTTTATAGGCTATGGCTTAGATGATTTTGGTTTCAGATTTTGGAATCTAGGAACTAACAAGGTAATCAGGAGCCGTGATGTTGTTTTCAACGAAAGAGTGATGTACAGTGATCAGACAAGGAAGCTAGATCAAGCTGGGCAGAGCAATAATGAGTTGGATGAAGTTATGGTCCAAAATGAGCTCGCGGGAAAAAGAAATAATCACTTACAGGAAAACACAGAGACCGACGTTAGCAGGTTTGGCACCAGCGTCGGCAATACAGAAACCAATGTCGGTCATACAGAGACCGACGTCGGCAGACCAGGCACCGGCGTCGGCCAGGAGGAACCGGCGTCGGCCAGTAACAGGTCTACAGGTGGCTGAGGTTGGTCACTGTCAGAAAATTTGGGTGGACAGATTGTGGAAAACGAGTCCAAGACACCAATCAGGAGGTCTGAAAGGGTAAGTAAGCCTCCAATTAGATACTCTCCTTCTTTATATTATTTATTACTAACCGATGGTGGAGAACCAGAAAGTTTTGAAGAAGCTTTACAGGTGGAGTCCAGGAGTAAGTGGGAGCATGGCATGGTTGAGGAGATGGAGTCCTTAAGAGAGAACCAAACATGGGATTTGGTTGAATTGCCAGCTGGTAAGAGAACACTGAAGAATAGGTGGACTTACAGGTTGAAGGAAGGTGAGGATGGTCAGATGAGATACAAGGCCAGATTGGTTGTAAAAGGTTTTGCACAAAAGCCAGGTATTGACTTTGGCGAGATTTTTTCTCCGGTTGTTAAGATGACTTCTATAAGGGTTGTATTGTCTTTGGTTGCTTTTGAGGATTTGCATCTCAAGCAGCTAGATGTTAAAATAGCATTTCTTCATGGAGATTTAGATGAAGAAATTTACATGGAACAGCCAGAAGGTTTCGAGGTCAAGGGTAAGGAGAAACTAGTGTGCAGGTTAAAGAAAAGCATGTATGGCCTCAAGCAAGCTCCAAGACAATGGTACTTGAAATTTGACAGGTTTATGACTGAGCATGGTTTCAGTAGGTGTCAATCAGACCATTGTGTATATTTTAAGAGATTTGATAACGGTAGATACATTATTCTATTGTTGTATGTAGATGACATGCTGGTTGCAGGGTCTCACATGCAGGACATCTCAGAGCTTAAGGAGAAGTTAGCTCAAACATTTGCCATGAAGGATTTGGGAGCAGCTAATAAAATCCTTGGCATGAGCATCAAGAGAGACAGAGAAAATCACAGGTTGATATTGTCTCAAGAAGATTATGTGGACAGGGTGTTGAAACGGTTCAACATGCAGGATGCGAAACCGGTAAGCACACCTTTGGCAGGGCATTTCAAGTTAAGCAAAGAACAATGTCCCAATTCACATGATGAGGTAGAGTACATGAACAAGGTTCCATATTCTTCCGCGGTAGGAAGTTTGATGTATGCAATGGTGTGTACTAGACCAGATATTGCCCAAGCAGTGGGAGTAGTAAGCAGGTATATGGCCAATCCAGGAAAGGAACATTGGAAAGCAGTACAATGGATCCTTAGATATCTGAGAGGAACCAGCAGCAGACACTTATGCTATGGAGGTTCAGATACATCTCTACATGGCTATGTAGATTCAGATATGGCAGGGGATTTGGATGGCAGGAGGAGCACTACAGGTTATGTTTTTACTGTAGGTGGAACGACAGTTAGTTGGATTTCTAAGTTGCAGAAGGTTGTAGCCTTATCAACTACAGAAGCAGAATATATTGCAGCTACAGAAGCTAGCAAGGAAATGATATGGATGACACGGTTCATGGAAGAGCTTGGAAGGGAGCATGGGAGTTGCAGATTGCATAGTGACAGTCAAAGCGCAATCCATTTGGCCAAGAACTCAGCCTTCCATTCTAGAACCAAGCACATACAGCTAAGGTACCACTTCATACGGCAGGTATTGGAAGATGGTGAGTTGAAGCTGGAGAAGATCCATACAGACATGAATCCTGCGGATATGCTAACAAAGCCGGTTACTAAGGAGAAGTTGAATCTTCATTCAACTTCTGTTGGTCTTCACGATTGAGTTGAAGATGGAGAAGCTAGAAGATCTTGCTGTACAGGTATTGGTGCAGCTGGTTTATCTCCAAGTGGGAGATTGTTAGGTATGTGGAGCTAAAAGCTTCACCATGGAGCATAGACAAATAGGTTCGGGTCTACACAGACGCCGGCGTCGGTCAGGAGCGACCGACGTCGGTCAGTTGCAGTTCAGAGGCGCCGACGTCGGCGGTATGGTCGGCCGGCGACGGTCACAGGCGAACAGACAGGAACCGACGTCGGTTACCTGCGTGTCCAGAGAGCTATTTCCGAGGACAGAAGCGAGTGTTTGCATGATGAGTTTGAGTTGTAGACTCATGCTCGCGTCTCTATTGTTAGCAATATTATTTTTAGAGCCCTTGTTGAAGAGGCTTAACTGTTTGTTGTAAGAGCATGCTTAAGTTTCCTATTTCTATATGTAGGAGAGATCTTCTAAGCTATTGTAAGATGATGATGAAGTGTATGAGAGTGTAATAGAGTACGAGTAGAACATTGTGAATGTTTGAAGGACTGTACTTTAGTGAGAGCTCTTGAGGAATTGTGATTAAACATGAACTATTAGATCCTTATCCTTTATCTTTACTCAGTGTTAAAATTTGAACACTTCTTACCATATCACTGAATACACAACATTAGATAAATATTGTATGATTAAAAATTAACTATTGCATCTTAATTTGTTCCTAATCTTTATCTCTTGTAAAATTGACTATGGGAACCATTGCAATCTCCTTAGAAGACCAACTTTGGACCTTAATAACTTTTGTTGCACTTAGACGTATGATCTAAAATTTAGACCATATGATATAATCACATAGGTTAATACAACCATATATTAATATGATATTATAACCTTTACATTTTAAATATTTAACACCATTAATATACTCACTCAAATTTTTCTAACATAGAGCTAACTATGCCTACAACTGCCTAGAAGGCTAACTTTGCACATGCATATCTTTTGATGTAATTCATCACATGACCTAAAACTTAGTGCATAAAAAAGAGGCATAAATTTGAAAAAAACCATATTATAAAATCATTATAAAACTTCCACATGTGTGAAATATTACTACATCAAAATTCCTACTCAAATTTTCTTACCACATGCAGATTTGACTAAGTATGGGAAAACACTGTCAAACTGTCTAGGAGCCCAACTTTGCATTTACATATATTTTTGTCATTTTTAGTTATATGAAATAATATTAACACGTAATATATTATCTCATATGTGAATTCATCAATATATTAATCTTCTCCTTAAACTTTCACACATGCAAGATATGATGTCACCAAACTGCTTACTTGGTTCTCTTTGAACACAGAAAACACTATCAAAATGCCTAAAAGCCAAAATTTACACATACATATATTTGGTTTCACTTCATATCATGAATTTATAATTATACCATATCATATTGGGACTAATATGACCACAAAAATATGACCAAATCCTCATGACTCATCCACAAATGGAAATTATGATGTCATTAAATTGCCTACTCAGAATTGCTTTCCACTAGACCCAAAATGTCTAGATGAAAACTATGGACTACCAGATGAATTCCACTTATGAAAAAATTAACTCAATACATCCTTTAAATTTTATAGTATCTCTTTCAAAACCTTAAATCACCATACTCATCCTTAAGCATTCTTAACCATGCTAAAATATAATATCAACCAAGATAACTTCAAGTATACTAGGACAATTACATTACAAATTTTGTCATTGTCACTTAAAATATCAAGTAACTTCATCCACTCACATATACACCTACATTAAATCACCATGATAACTCTCCAACAATCTCTACCTTTTGAATTGATGTCAACACATGTCATACAACTCACCTTCCTTCTCTCTCTTCAAGCACTCTCACAATAAGAACTTTGTCCCCCTTTGACACAATGGAAAAGTGGGAACCAACTGATCCTAATAAATTTAAAATATTAACATCAAGATAATACCATCTTATAAAGATATTGGAAACTCCCCTTACCTTTATCCTACCTCTTCTTGCCTTGATAACATCCTCTTGCTCCATGCCAACACTCTCTTCAACCAAGCACTACAACCAATGAAGAAAGAACCCAAAAAACATTAAAATATGATTAAACTAACAAATAAACATCTGATAGGTACTCCCCCTAATATATCTAAGCCATTTCACCTCTTGATCATCTTCATATCTCTACACACCATGAAGAACCAGAATATAGGCTTATTAGCCTTATCTCTTATGTTACCTCGAGGATCACCAATATAACTTCATGCCACTCACCAAATAGGAAACATGCTATAATCCAATATTAAAACTTGCCTTGAAATACTCATGCCTTGTTATTTTTGATAAATTAAATAAAATCACTCTTCTTCTTACAAGGCCTATCTAGTCTCCTTATATCCCTACCTTAAACTTGTAGAGCCCATAAATTTTAGTAGATATATATTAAAGACCTATAACTTCATATCTAGAGCAATCTCATATTCCCCCTCAAGCACACAAATTTTAAACAACTATATAATCCTCTAAATATTCTTACTTCACAAACCAACTTGAAAATTAGGCCTCCATCATGTCAAAAACATAAATAATATGAAAACCAAAAATATTCAAATCTATATGAAGCTTTATTTGAAAACCCATTTGGCCCATTCAAATTATTAAGAATCCTTAGACCTAAAATCACAAGGAAAACCACTTTTATAGTAGATTTGAAAACCATAGAAACTCAAAACAAACAAGGTCAACAAACCTCCTTTTGGTCAACACACACCTCTAAAACTTTTTACACACTTGGAGACATTGATCACAAATTTTTGGACTAGGATTTGATCTTCCTAACATTTGATAACCCATAAATCTTGTAACCCATTTTATGCATGCTTTACCTTAAGCTAAAATTGAGAAAACCAAGAGTACTCAAAAATCTCTAGTTTGACATCAACATACCTTCAAATTACAAAAACACTTGGATCACATCAAAAATAAGTGTAGAGAAAAATTTTATAACCAAAATATTATTGAAATTTTATCAATCTCATTATGACATGTAAAAACACCCATTCTAAACTTGCAAACACTTCTCATCATAACACTGTTCCCATATTGACATGCACCAATCTAAATCCTTGGACCTAAAAAATACTCACAGAGCTTGGAAATCTCCCTCTTGACTTTGTACTAATTAACCTTTTGACCTTATAGCAAACACACTTAATTCCACACTTGGAAATCTCCATAACCTACTTGTAGACCTTACATACAAAACTTCATTCATCACCACTTTGACCAACTGGATCATCTATCAAATCACTAGACTTATTCATGTCCTTTTATAATAGGCCAAAATATCCCATGACCTTTCTTGTCTTGAAACATCAATCAAATATCAACTTGTATCCACCATTCTTCTTCTTGATGATAAGTGTCTCCTTGAAGCCTAGATAGAGATACTCCACCTTGACATGGAGAGACTAAAAACCCTAAAATCTAAATATTCCCATATCTCCATACCCTTTTCTATCTTGATGTCCTACCAAATTATTCAATTGATTTTGAATGGATGCTTTGCTTTAGATTTATCAATAAATATTGAAAATATAAACTCTTGACTTTCCTTCATTTCTGATACTTTTTCCACCTTATCAAACAATCCATCAAGACTCTTAGAATCAATAGGGTTAGTCTCCTTAGTCTTCACTACCTCAGGTATCCATACAATATATTAACTCTTCTTGTCTTCTACATCCATCTTAACCTATTTTATCCTTGAGCGTATCTTGATTTACAACATAACCTTCTAGAGAAACTTTCTTATGATCCTTATGGCTAGAAGAATTGGCAATGATTACCTTTGATTTCCATACCTAAGTTTCTCCTTTTTCAAAACTTATAGGAGATCTATATCCTTTTACATACCTTAAATAACTCTTAACACCATTTGGACAAAAACTAGGAATATGTCCACTCTTATGACAACTGAAACAAATAATGTCATTCATACCTTTTGATAGATTTGAACTATGATCAATATTTGGCCAAAAACTCCTTTCATAGATTCATGAATGCCCATACCTTACTAAATTCCTTATAAATTAATTATCTTTATGACCATACTTATTACATTTATAACAATGACCATGAAATAAACTATCATACCTTGAAGCATTTGGTTGTCTAGCAGACCTTGTATTGCTTTCAGAGCTTGCATTCTCCTTAATTTGTCTACATGCTTATTTCTTAGTTTTTTAAAATTTATATGATTTTTCATGCTAATTATTTAACAAATTTATCTCAATTTTAATCTCATCAAGCTCACCTTACTTTGAACTAATTTTTACATTTGTTTCTTCTAACTGAATCTTAAGATGTCTACATTTTTCTTCTCTTGTCTTAAGATTTACATTAGGTAACCCTAACTGATCCTTGAGATTGTTGATCTATTTTTCATTTTCTTTGACTTATTCTAATTCCTTTATTTCTTTTTTTAGGATTTCCTATCTTGATTATGAATTTTGCATATTCATCTTTTAGGGAAACTAGATCAGTCTTCATTTGAACATATTCATCTCCTTTAACACTCATACTTGAACATGTAGCCTCTAACTAAATTATAAGAACTTGGATAGTATCCTTATCCTTCTTAACTTATTTAACCAAGTCATCCTTCATTCTAAATGTTTGGTCTTTAATATGACTAATCTATTTTTCAATAATTTTGACCATTGATCTCAATTGAAGATTTTATTTCTCTAACTACTTATCCATATTATGCTACCTAGGATCTCCTTAAAGATTTTAAGCTTCCTCCAAAATACCTACTCTAATAATTTTTTTTTTGATTAGATACTGAGAGGGGGGTGAATCATTATACAACAATGCACATTCAATTCCAAAACCATTCCATCATTAATCAACATGATATATTAACATAAATATGAAATCACATACATCCAAATCATGAACAAGATCATACATCATGTCAACATAACATCTACATGGTAAACCCTCTTGGGGGATGAAACCCACTAAACCCTATAAGATGGAATATATTCCTATAATAATATGATCCAATTTATACTAGCTGTAACTGATTAAGGAACTACCATCCCTTATTTTATTGAGACTAAAATCCCACAAGGAACTACTACACCTGGCTATCTTAGCTACCACAAAAAACTAGACCTTGATAAATTTTAACCTTTCAAGGAGGTTACAACCCTCTATATTTTGAGCAACCAAAATAACACCTATGAATAGAACATCTTCTTGAACATTGATTTCTTACCAATCTATATAGATACAATGTATATCATCTCTCTCGAATTATACACACTCAATGGATCTAAAGACACCTTTTGGATCACTATTCACTCCTTTGCAGCAAATATATCACCACATTAACAACATGACCAGATGGTCATTCACTTAGTCCACACTTTGATCCATATCTCAAATCAACCACCAAGCACACATGGACACTGTCTATCCTTTGATCATTGTCAAGACATATATAACATCATTTTGGATCAACCTAGACCCTTTCACTCATCTTAAACCTATAATATCACTTATTATTCCATAAAAATTATGACCTATAGTTCATACACATAGTCCTTAATCTACTTTGCTCATCACCCCAACCACTGGGCACACTCACTCCTCTTACAAGCCTAAAAACCATCTCTTTTAGTTTCACTATTTATAGAGACTTCAAGAATTATATTATTTAAAATATTACTTTTCATCCATAACACATGATTTAACCCTTAAGGCATCTTACATGGGTCACACTTAATCATAACTATCTTTTAGATAAGCCCAAGTCACTTTTTAGGTCCTATGGAGACCCATTCACCTCTTCGATACTTCTTTGAGAAAACTAATAACACATGAACACTTTAAAAGTACATGGACTCATGAAAAATGATACATAGGTCCTCATTAAGTGTCCATATCCATCACAACACCCTTATGTAAACACTCAATTAGCTTAAAAACCTTTCTATACACACAATCATTATGAATGAAAACATAATCAACTTTTAACCCTTTGATTATACTACATATGATTGATAATACCTTAATAATGCACATATATGGTTCTCATGTAGTCTAAAACATTATCCAATAGCTATTTCACCTTTAAAAATCGATATACCAACAAGCACATCTCCAATACCCTTCTTGAGTTACTCATAAAATATGCATGAACACATAGTCAACTTTGAACCTAAATATATTTTACTATACACACTTTCAAATATATATATATATATATATATATATATATATATATATATATATATATATATATATATATATATATATATATTAAAATTGAATTCATATACATATTATATTTTAATACCATGAGAAAATTCAACCATATATCAATATAATCATAAAATATTTATGTGTGAAATATATAATTCCATTAATTTCTTCAACCATTTTTTTTACCATAGAGCTAACTATGCCTAGAATTGCCTAGAAGGCCAACTTTACACATGCATATATTTTGATGCGCTTCATTACATGCCCTATAACTTAATGCATAAAAAGTAGGCATAAAAATTAAAAAACCCATATTATCAACTCATTCTAAAACTACCACACATGTGAAATCTGATTACATCAAAATTCCTACTCAACTTTTCTTACCACGTACAAATTTGGATAAGTATGGGAAAACAATATCAAACTACTTGGGAGCCCAACTTTGAACTTAAATATATTTTGTCATGCTTAGTTTAATGAACTAAGATTTATTTCATAAGATCTTCTCTCATATCGGAATTCATCCATATATCAATATATTCCTTAAAATTTCATACATGGTTTTATATTATTTTCTATGGCATCACCAAACTACTTACTTAGCTCTATTTCAACATAGAAAATACTATCAAAATGCCTAGGAGCCCAAATTTGCACATACATATCTTTGGTTGCATTTAGTCATATGAATTGAGACTTGGAACATATTAAATAGGGACTAATGTGATCATAACCATATTACCAACTCCTCTTAACTCATTTATAGATGGTAATTATGATGCCAACAAACTGCCTACTCAAAATGTTTACCACTAAACCTAAAATGTTTAGATGAAAAGTATGGACTACTAAATTAATTACATCTATGCACACAAGAACTCAATGCATCCTTAACCTTTGATAATACTTATTACATAACCTAAAGGTACCATACTCATCCTTAATCATTCTTAACCATGTCAAAATTAAAGATCAACCAATCAAGGCACACTGCAAACTATGTCATTTTCACTTAGACTATCAAGGCACTTCATCCACTCAAGTAGACACCTTCATGACATCACCATGAAAACTCTCAAACATATTTTATAAGATCAAATTTTAAGGTTTATAACTTTATCTAGAAAACACTTTAAGAATCTAATTTTTTAAAGTATATTCTTGGCACTATAGACAACATTTCCATGAAATCCTTTGACCTCTATTTAATTTTTTAGTACCAAAAATAAATGCACAAAAGTATTGGTTCATTCATATTTTCATGATTTGTAGTGATGGTTTGGATTTTCCTAAGCTTGAAGATGCATGTTTCTCATTCCAATTGGTCAAGTGACATATAAGAACTTCACCAAGACTTCTATGGATGCCTCACAACTTCTTTCTTATCCTTAAAAACCTATAAATGTGCCATATCTATCCAAACCATAAATATAATCACTTTGTCATTAATGCATTAGTATCAGATGCTCTCTTTGCCATAAATGACAAC
The DNA here is from genome assembly GCA_037957365.1 of Torreya grandis. Classification (NCBI taxonomy): domain Eukaryota; kingdom Viridiplantae; phylum Streptophyta; class Pinopsida; order Cupressales; family Taxaceae; genus Torreya; species Torreya grandis. The sequence continues at coordinate 1,761,868 of JARHVA010000730.1, forward strand.
CTAACATCAATGACCATGCTCAACATATTTTTGTAGGCTAACTTCTCTTTTTCATTAGAGACTTAAGAATCAAATCCCTTTGATTAGTGATTTTGGATAGTTCATAGAGATTTATGTTTGATTTAATATTTTTCTTGTCTTCTACAATGTTATAAATATTTTTTCTTGTAGAGTGTTGATTGTAACTTGATTTTGTTGAAGGTGGATTATGTCTATCCTTATAATTAGGTGGTGTAGTAGGATTATCTGGTAGGGTTGAGGTAGTCAAAGTTTTGTGTGCTCTACTCTGAAGAGTATAATTTCCTCTCAAGTATTTCTAAAAATATTGGATATCATTGGTTTTCTCTTCAAGATAATTATATTCAATGTTAGGTAAATCTAGTGTTTTTAAGACCATATATGTATTATATGATGTTCATGAAGTAGAAACATCAAAATTAATTTAAGCATTATGGTTATTTAAGATAGCTTAATATTCATCAATTTATTTCTACATAATGTCAAAGGCTAGAGAAAACTCAACACAATAAATTTTTCCATGTTGGGATGTGTTGTGCACATGTCACCAATTGGGAAAATCAATCTCCATGATACTAATCTTAGGTACCTTGTTAGATATGGATTCAAGATGTTTAATACATATATTAAAGGATATGTAATTATGTTGATAAGTGAATTTCGGATCTGAATTTTTAGTACTTGATCTTTCTACTTGTTTTTGAATATTTATAAAATTATTTATCAATATTTGGACCATTTTTTTAATTGTATTTAACTCAAGTTTGATTTCATATTATAGATAATTATATGTATTTTTGTCTATTAATATAACTATAGCTCAATTGTAATACTGAGGCTTTACCTCACTACTTAATAGATTAAAGGATCCTAAATTCTAAATACATGCAACATTAGCCAATGGAAACTGATTTGTAATTAGAAGAGGTTGAGGTAATGCCACATTCTTCTTTGTGGGAAGGATTAGCTTTAGTTATTGCATGTTTGGGATAACATTTGGGATGGGAGTAATAATGTGTCCTTATGGATTGATTTTCCTACCCACTTTGATTGACTCTATATATGTAAGAGGCAAGTTTGGATATTTCCTTATGAAAGTGGAAATTTGTGGGTCTAACAATTTTTTGAACATCTATAAGGAAAATCAAGCATATGGCCTATACAAATCATTTATCCTACTATACATTTTATAAAAATGTGTATTCAAATTACTTATGGTTTCATTGGATTCTCTTCTCATGTAATCAAATAATTGGTATAATATACTTGGATCTACCACCTAACCAAACTATGATAAAAGCATGGTATTCAATTAAGTAAATAAACTTTTTTATGGCTCCTAATTTGATTTTACTCTCTTATTATAATTTTTTGACATATTTTTGGTTGTGACCAACATCCTATTTTCATGAGTTTTGTCCCACATTACTCTTTCTTGGCCTGTATTATACTGCTTATACTACTATTTCACTTTTCACTATCTCAGATGCATTTTTAGCTAAGTCTAACATCTATTTACATGTGCTTTGTATGTTATCATTTTTTTTAGTTGATCTTTTAAGGTGTGTTTTTACATACATGATGGGATTTTTCACTATTTTCCACACTCTTCTACTAGCCTAAAACATGCTCTATTCTAGTTTATGCATTGGCACTTCGACACACTTATAATTTGTATAATGTCTCTATCATGGCCCCTTTTTTAACACCTTTCCTTATTTTGTATGGAAATAAAAAATTTATCCCTTTTTTCTTGGATAAAATATCATGATTTTTGACATTTTCTTTGACAGGTTGATAGTACCCTTATTTGGAACTATTTTGGTGAAACCTAGTATCTTGTTTTCATTTGGTGTTTTTTTGTATGGGATATATTGTACTCACACAAAATTATAACATGTCATAGGGGTTCACATTTACATCTTAGTCTACCTTCATGTGTGTGTGCCTTATTTTGTGCACCCTTTACTATTTTAGTTCTCAGTATCTTCCATCACCACTAGGGCCATGTTCTTGAGAGATATTATATATATTTTTGACACCATTTTTTTGAAAGTTGATAGTGTCCCATATTTTCAAGTCTAGCTATTCTGGTGAATCCCAGAATCATCTTATCTTCTTTGACAAGTTTATAGTCTCCTTTAGTGTGATATGGATCCATTCTAGTACATACAATGTCATCTTGTTTAGTATTCAAGTAGTGAATTTAGACCACTTGAGTAAACCTTTTTTTCTCTAATTTACCCATTTAGCATTATGGAGGGTATGCATATAGATTATTCAATATAACTCCTCCTATTCAATAGTATGGGGGTGTGGTGTAGATCCTACTTATTAAGTGTTGAGTGTCCATTGCACATCATGCAATAATTTTTTTCACTTTTGACACCACTAATAATCTTCTTGATTGAAGTTATTCTAGTGAATCCTAGTGTTAATTATTTTTGTGATCAAGTAGTGGATTTGGACCACTCATGTAGATTGAGTTCTAAGTACTTAGAGTATGGATTGCTTCAACACCAACTTTGGGGGCCTTTTTAGATCTCTCTTATTCTTTTGTCTCTTTCTTGGGGGGAGTGTTTTTCCTATGGGTTTTCTCCTTGTGTCCATTTTATGAGAGGTTTATGTATATTTTCATTTTTTGAGTGTTTTTTGGATTCCTCCTTTGTACATAGGTATCTTATTAAGGGACATTTTTATTGGAACCCATATGAGGTTTTTTTAATTATCTTTGTGACCTTATTCATGATTCTTATAGTGATAGTAGTTTGGTATCCCCACTAGTGACATTAGTGTAGCAACCCCACGAGTCTTTGTACTCACTTCTCACCATCTTTTTGGAGGGTGTTCAAGTAATGTTTCCTTGGGTTTGTCACTCTACCAATATTTTAGAGTGTAGTGTTTATGTTTAATGATCTTCATATTCAACATCATTTCTACTTTGACTTGAAGGTTATATAAAATTGACATCCATGTATTCCATAAAGACATATTGGTGTCTATAAAGACACTTGGATTCATATTACATCTTTTATTGTATATGGATACCTTATCAGGCCTTGTTGTCAGGACCCATTTAGTTTACTGACCTAAGCTACACTTAAGGTGGGGTGTTGGTGCAGGATATTAATTTCATACTCTTTATCTTACTTAGGTATTAATTCATTAGATATTTTTATCCCACATTCATTATGATGATGGTTTTATGCCTTACTTCTACCTATATTGGGGAAGTTAGTCTTACATGCATGGGATGATTGGGATTCTCCTATATTATACCTATTTGTACATATCTATTGTAAAATATTTGGTAATCTAATAATATTTGGTTTATTATTTGTGTGTAGTGATGAAAATTTCATGGCTATAGTAATGGTCTCTTGGAGATATCTTGGTTTTAGATTCTTTATAACTCTTTCATGGTATTAGACAAGTAGGTGTTGCAGCCATCCATTTATGAGTTTGTTGTTTCAAGGGTTTGTTCATATACCAAACCTTATTCTTGGTGCATTAGAGGATTTTTTTATGGATTATTTATTTTAAATTTTTTATCCATTTACTAGGACATATAAATCCTAGGTTTTACCATTATGTAGTTATTTTTCTATACCCATGTTTATGTTTGTTTTGGATGTTTTAAGGCAATTTATGGATGTTTTTTGATGGATTGAAGTTGTACATGGATAAAAATTATAATATTAAAAAATAAATTAGTATAAATATAATTTTTATGTCATATATAATTTTTTAGAATCACCCAAGAATAGGCCATACAACCCTTTTAATGGAAAACATGCTCATTGGTCTAGTGGCATATACCTACCACATTTATAGTTTTATCTCACCATAGGAAGTAAAGATATTCTTTTTAAGATTTAAAATAAGGTAATTTTATCTAACCATCCCAAATTTTATATCATACTTGTTATAATTATTTTTTATTAGGCTGTATATCTCTTTTATTATCTTGAAAATCATTGTAGTAGTATGTCTTCATCATTTGGATAGCTGTATGGTTTTCTATTAGTTTGAGGAAATATTATTTGAAAATTGAGATATAATTCTTGAATAATATATTATTTTAATTATACATTTATCATATAATAATAATTATCATTATGCATTAGTATATACCACCTTTTGGGATGTTAGAACAAGGCCCAGTCAACTAGTTCTTTAGGATCTTGCAAAGAGTCTTCTTAAAGCTAAGAAATAAATGAAGTGGTAAATCATATTTTTGGTGGATAATTATTAAATGGGATTTATTAGTATAAATTCACATTAAAAAAACTTATATGAAGTGTCAAATCAATTTTTTTGAGTACATTTAATTTTTGTTTAATGTTTACTTATATGACCCATTTTAATGACGAAAAACTTGTAAAAGCTATAACTTTTGAACCGTGAATAAAAAATGAGTTATACATTTTTAAAAAGTGTATGTTTTTTTTTATTATACATATATTTTAGTAATTTATATTTATAAATTTAGTTAATTATAAAGTTATAAATTAGGAGGGATTCACACTTTTGGAGGTTTATTTGTTCCTTGTCATTCTATGAATCAGGAGTTATTATTTTAGGGCGGGATAATATAATCCCATTAAACACAATTTTATGAAGTGGTAAGTAATTTTTTTTATTATTTAATTTAATTTTTTTGAAATTTTTACTTATCTAACCCATTTTAATGATGAAAAACTTGTAAAACCTATAACTTTTAAACTGTGACTCAAAAATGAGTTCTATGTTTTTAAAAAGTGTAAGTTTTTTATTATACATCCATTTGAGTAATTTATATTGATAAATTTAGTTCATTAAAAAGCTAAAAATTAGGATGGATTAAAACTTTTGGGGCTTATTTATTTCTTATCATTCTTTTAATCAAGCGTTATTATTTTACGGAGGGGGGGGATAATCATCATTTCTTCCTCCCATGTTATTCATTGTATTTCAATAATGGATCCACTAGATACATCAAATTACACTATTTATAAAATAAAAATGAAGATACACCTTCAGCTAAAATGTTTTTGGATAACGGTACTTGGAAACATTCCCAACTTTATAGATGAGGAAGTTATTACCTGGATTGCATCTATGCAAGATGAGGTTATTCGATTGATTTCCCTCATCATTTTAGATAGCTTTCACATTCATATTATGGATTACATGCCACAAAATGAAGATTGGGATGTTATTTTAACCTTATTTAAGGAGGATATTGAGCCATTTGGGTTTTATAAACCCTCTCTTACTACATCCTTTTTCATTTCATTATCCTTTTATTAGCGAGGTTTTATCTTTTTGGTGACATAGATGATGCTTCTCCATCTTATTCTTATCTTATCAGTGATGTTTTGTATTTTGATGATGTACTCTCTCCTCTTATTATATTTTATTATTATGACATATTTCTGATGAACATTATTGTTATTTTTATTGAGATACCTCTATGGGATGAGTTTATACTAGACTTAAGATGTCTATTTGTAGAACCTACCTTTATTCTTATGAAAGATGTTGACAACCACATGTTATCACTTTAAATGAATCTAATCATTATAGTAAGATAAAAGTTTTTGAGTATTATGCTTCACTTCCCATGGACATTATTTATGTGAATAATCCATGTCTTTCTTTTAATTAGTTCACTTCCTTAGAATTACATCTAGTTATTGTCTAGATCTTTCAAGACCTATGTCACACTTCATATTTGGATGTTATTTATAGATATTTATATTTCTACCTCCTTCATCATCCATTATGGAATGGATAAACTTCCAATACACCATTCTTTTTCTTCCTTTGGGAAAATGAAGAAACATTATTTTATGCAGGTGGAGATTTTACATTCTTGTAGCTGAGGATCTCAACATCAACACTAGTCATCTTGTGAGCCCGACTTGGAGTATCAATAGCTTCAATATCAATGACAATTGTCCTTGGTGATTCCATATGAAGTCTTTCCTTCCTTATTTAAGATCATTTTTGGGGGAGTTTTTTTTCTTATGGGTTTTATCCCTTTCTCCACTTCATGGACATATTGTACATGAGTACCTAATGAGGCTTTATTATTGATACTCATAATATGGATAAGACACATTTTTTTGGATATTTTTATCCCCTATATTCAATTGAGATGGGATGTTAGAGTATTTTACTCATTTTTACTATGTGTTTTTTTTTTTTAATCTTTTGCCTATTATGGATTTATCCCATAATGGTTAGATTGTTTTACTCCTTATTTATCCTTGCTAATATATGCAAGGCTTCTCATTTGTAACAACACAAAATATTTTTGGATGTAATATATCATATTTTATACCTTGTTTTACATATCAGTTTTCATTCCTTTATTTTTTAAATCTCTCATTGTTTGATGTTTTTTATCAACACCTAATATTTTACAATTTGGAATGATCTAGTCATCATTCCTTTCAAATAAGCCATCATGTTTGAATCAAGGACCTATTGAATGAATTGATGAAGTTAAGGAATGTGGTATTTATCTTAATCTAATGCATAATTTTTTTTAAGATATACACAAAGGTGTATTTCTCCATTTTTATTATATTTTCCACCCAAGTTCAACAAAACATGAGGAAGATAATGCTAGCTAATAACATCTTCTAGAATTCTTTCAGGATGAGTGGTTCTAAGACTAGATTAAGTGGCCTTTGATGTTTCCTAAAAGGTCTATGATCTGGTTTCATGGGAATGTTCTATGTCATAAATTGAGGTTCAAATTCCTATAGGTCCATATAGTTCCATGTTATGATATCTTAATATCACAATAATATTCTATTTATTGTTTGCATATCTATATTTCTATATTCAAGTACAAAAATCATGTTTTTAGGCTTATTTATAGTTTTCATGTTGATAATTCATGACTCTTAACTTAGCCAAAACTCCTTTCCTGATCTAACTACTATGCTATCTAGGTCAAAAAATATCTCAAGTGATAACATCCATTTCAAAATATCATTATCTTTCATCTGAATAACTCCATCATAATTGTATTATTGTTCATAAAAATCAAGTATTTCGTATTCGTTAGTCACCTATGCATTAAAATCATTATATTTAGACAATAAGTGAAGAATTTAATTATCATCACTAAATGTTTAACATTATTATGTACAAAATGAAAATAGATCAATTCTACCAATTTATTTTACATGTTAGTCTTTTCTAATGGTGTGAGGTTAGTAGTTGAGATGGATAATGAATCAACCATTACATTTTCATGTCTAAGAATGACTAAAATGTTATTGGCATTAAAATATTTAGTAAAATCCTAACCATGATGTTTGTATTTATTTAAATATGAAAGATTACATTGAAACTTGTTACACATTTGGTTAAAAACCAATTCAAAATCATTAAATATTCTTAATTTATTGACATCAATATCACAATAATATTCTATTTATTGTTTGCATATCTATATTTCTATATTCAAGTACAAAAATCATGTTTTTAGGCTTCTTTATAGTTTTCATGTTGATAATTCATGACTCTTAACTTAGCCAAAACTCCTTTCCTGATCTAAATACTATTCTATCTAGGTCAAAAAATACTTCAAGTGATAACATCCATTTCAAAATATCATTATCTTTCATCTGAATAACTCCATCATAATTATATTATTGTTCATAAAAATCAAGTATTTCTTATTCATTAGTCACCTATGCATTAAAATCATTATATTTAGACAATAAGTGAAGAATTTAATTATCATCACTAAATGTTTAACATTATTATGTACAAAATGAAAATAGATCAATTTTACCAATTTATTTTACAAGTTAGTCTTTTCTAATGGTGTGAGGTTAGTAGTTGAGATGGATAATGAATCAACCATTACATTTTCATGTCTAAGAATGACTAAAATGTTATTGGCATTAAAATATTTAGTAAAATCCTAACCATGATGTTCATATTTATTTAAATAGGAAAGATTGCATTGAAACTTGTTACACATTTGGTTAAAAACCAATTCAAAATCATTAAATATTCTTAATTTATTGACATCATACCTGATTGCAAACTACAAACCCAAGACTAAAGATTTATCTCTATCATGTTGTTATTATATGGAAATTATAATATAAAAGTTGTAACATGTTTCTTACTATTGGAATCAGTTAGGGCAATACCATCCTTGATTCCTCACTTAGATCATGCTCCATCCTAATAAAGTGACCACATACTTGAATTTTGATCATGATTATAAATTTTCTTATTTATTGTTTTAGTTGATAAAGTATAGTCACCTACCTCTATAGAAGTGAATTTAAATTACTTGTTGGTTGAATTATACTCTATTATCATTAATTTCATTTGTGTCTCTCTGTCAATTCTAATTTTATTTTCTACTACTTTACATGGTATCCACATGTGGGAAAATTCAATTGCCATATAGCCATTGAGTGATCTTGACCATCTCTAATTAATATCATTCCATGCTCTTCCAGTATCTCAACTATTTATATATTTATAAATTATTGGATTCTTGGTGTATCTTACAACTGTATATTAACATTCAATAACTCACCCACAACTTTGAATTTAGATTTGTAAAATTATATTACCACCTTTTATATTGTCACGAGAAAAAATCCTAACTCATTACAAACACCTCCAAGCATAAAATTAACTAATGCACCAAAATCTAAAAAATAATTATGAAGAACCTTACCAAAATTATTATTGTAAATAATAAAGGTGGAACTTCAGCATTAGTCTTATGTATTACAACATTTGTATTGGTTGTGTTTTTTTAGGCTACCTACTCTTATCCATGAGAGACTTAATAAATTTATCCCTTTATTTAGTGATATAGGCTAGTTCATGGAGAGTTGTGTTTGATTTAGTATTTTCATGTCTTCCACAATGTTATAAATATTTTTTCTAGTGGAGGGTTAATTTTAAATTGATTTTGATGAAGGTGGTATAGTAGGATTTTTTGGTGGGGTTTTGGTAGTCAAATGATGATGTGATCTACTCTTAAGATTTTAATTTCCTTTCTAGTATTTCTAAAAATATTTGACATCATTAGTTTTCTCTTTAAGATCATTATATTCTATGTTAGGTAAATCTAGAGTTTTTAAGACCATGGTTGTATTAGAATACTTTCATGATGTAGAAACATTAGAATTAATTGAAGCATTATGTTCATTTATGAAAACTTAATATTTATCAATTTATTTCTACATAATGTCAAATGTTAGAGAAAACTCAACACAATAAGTTTCTCCATGTTGGGTTGTGTTGTGCACACATCACCAATGGGGCAAATTAATATCCATGATATTAATCATAGGTAGCTTATTAGATGTGTATTTAGGATGTTTACTACATCTATTAAAGGGTATGTAATTGTGTTGATAAGTTGATTTCATAGTTGAATTTATAGTACTTAAGCTTCCTCCTTATTTTTGAAAATTTAGAAAATTATTACTCAATATTTGTACCATGTTTTGAATTTTATATAACTCAAGTTTTAATGAATTTTGAAGATAATTATATGTATTATTTTCCACTAATATAAATAAGGCTCAATTTTAATACTAAGGCATTACCTCACTACTAGCTAGATTAAGGAATCCTAAATTCTCAAGAGTTGCAACATGAGCCAATGTCAAATGATTCATAATTAGAAGACAATAAGGAAATGGCACATTATATCTTAAATAAAATGTTAAGTTTAGTTATGGAATTTTTAGGAGAACATTGGGGATAGGGTCCAACATGTGTCCTTATAGTTTGAGGTTCCTACCCACTTTGATTGCTTTTGTATATGCAAGAGGCAAGTCAGTGACTACTGGGTATTTCCTTATGAAATTTAAAATACTTAGGTATAAGTATTTTTTTAGCATATCTAAGGCTATTTAGGCATCTGGCCTATACAAATTATTTATCCTACTATACATTTTCTAAAAATGTGCACTAAAATTACATATGGGTTCATTGGATTCTCTTTTCATGTAATTAAATTGTTGGTATAATATAATCAGATGTACCACCTAAAAAAACTATGATAAAAACATTGTATTCAATTGATTTCATCTCATAATTAAAATTTTAGGGAGGTTAAGGAACTAGTCATAAGATGGATCAAGCAAGGTGAAGGGAAATAACCTATAGGCTACATCTTCATATTCAACATTGAGAAATATAAGCAATGTTTTACATGATGTAATGTTCTATTTTGTATTCCTTCTAGTATTTGGAGTTAACTTTGGATGATAATGCTTAAGGTTTTTATGTAAATCATGCACATCACTAGGAACATTTAAGGCTGATCTAACTAGATAGGTCGTATCCATTTGGATTGGTCCATTGGTAACAAACTATGGGTATGCTTTGGCTAGGAAAAATAATCTCTTAGGTATAACTTAGTTAGATATATGATTCCCATGTTCTTGAAGAGGATAAATAATTAATTTTTTTAATCCCAACCTAATTGCATATTGTTTGACTCTTGAAGAAGACTCCAAAGTAACAAAGCTAAATCTCTTGCTAGTATGGTTTTATGTACATAAAAATTAAAATAATAAATATTAATTTCTATTATTAATTAATTAATAAGTGTGTATATCATATAGGTTAAAAATCATAAATAAAAAAATATCCAAAATATAACACTTGTTAGGGCCTCCGTCTAGTGCCAATTTATGTAAGGCTAAAATTGTGAATCACTTAAACATAATTATGAATTAACTGTATGAATGAACAAAAAATAGTCAATATCTCATGGGAAATAAGAGTCCTCATATTTTAAGGATATTCTAGTGATCCAAGGGCTAACAAACTTGCAAAATGTTATAGCATGGGTAGGCTATGATTATTTCCATTGAAGGTTCAAATGTTTTCTTCTAGATATTCAAGATCTCACTATTAGTTCCTCTACCAATCATATTTTTACAATTTAATTGGGTAAACTCATTTATCATTAAAAAAATGTATAGGAGAGGGAAGATTAAGGTATAAAATAAATAAAACCTTTACTGAGATAGGTCTTATAATACTTAAAAACTAGATGTCTATAGTCTATAATTAATCATTGGGCATCAAATATATCTACTACACAAATTGAAACACCACATTTAATAAGACTCAAAATACTAATATGTGACCATGAAATCTATAACTCTATTCAAATAAAGCAATTGCACCAGCTTATTACTATTTGTACACCATGACCAATTAAGCCTTAGGATAAACAAAGTGAGATCTCAAATCTAATTAAAATAACTACTTCACAATATAATTATATATCCACTTACACACCAATAATATAATAAAAATACCTTACATATATTACTTGTCAAATAAATACCTTTGGCAAACCTTCAAGACAAAATTAGGTGTAAGGGTAGGCGAAATCCTAACTTAGTCTCAATAGAGTTTTGATACTCAAATATGTCCACCATTAATAATAAAAAACAAATATACTTATATAGATAATGTTATTCCATCATGTATATGATTTAAACCATAAATTGAATGGTCTTGATATAAACATTAAATGGAATAACTAATTGGAAATCAATATTCTAAGATAACACATCAAGGAAGGATAAGGATCTAGTCATGGCATAACTCCCAAGGATAACTTATAGTATAGAAGTGGATTTAATATCTAATGCACTCTGATATTAATATAAACCATAAGGACTCTTTGGTATTTGATTTATTCTACTAACTAATCATAAATACAAATAGGTGGAGACACATCATTACAAACCAATCCAAATGATAAATCCCTTGGATATTTACTCAAGGTTAATCCATTCCACATGAATATGCTTATTTATAGGACAACCAAACCCCTTCCACATATAATATTTCCTATTAAATGTTGATTCCAAAGAAATATTGAACAATGGATTACACCCATTTATAAATAGATGCATTTAGTTCTCTTGATAAACCTATTGATATCATTATCCTCTGGGTTGACTCTACTTAGAGCTGTTAACAATATTATCAATTTTGGCCTATTCCTTTACCCTGATCTTTGCCAATACTTTGGTCATTACCATTTCTATTTTTATTCTACCTTATTATGATTAGATTATAATAATAATGTTTTAGGTTATTTTTAACTGATTCTATGTTTTTAATGACCTAAAAATACTCAAGTTTATATCTTTTAGTCACATTTTCTCATTTGTTTACTATTTTTGATTTCAATCAAACACAAGTCATCACTTCCCTATCACTTGATATTTTCCTTAGATGCCAAATTTAGACTTATTATATGTTAAGTGGATGTTTTTATATCTAATTATATTCCACATATCACCTTATCATATTAGCACTACTTTTATTCCACTATATTCATGGTTTTCCTAGGGCCATGTGGTCTCGTGTTCAATACTACCATCACTCCAAGGCTTTGGTCTACTAGGACAGTGACATGTGACACAATATTACGGTGTTTAGGGGAAAAAATATTTATATTATTTTAATATATTATAATGATAATTATTTTGACATGTTTATGACTCTCATGGCTCTATTCACTTAGTAATGACCATGTAATAAATTTTGATGATGTTGCCTTTAGGTTAGTAGTATGATGACACATGGATAACTATTGCTAGTACACTCATCTATAAATTACCATGTAATAAAATTTGTTGATGTCACCTTTAATGACACATGGATGGCTCTAATTTCTCCTAGGAATTAACCTACCATCACACTGGGTTCCTAGGATGGTGACAAGTGACATGATATTGAGGATCAAAAACGTTAAAAGGACTTAACAATTTGAATTTTTTTTATTACTAAAGATTTACATTTATACAAATAAATAAAAATTAAAATTATACTTGTGAAATAATCAATAAGTTAATCAAAAACCAAAATCCATCAAACCATGAATCACACTTGAGCAAAGAATATAACAACATAAACTTAACATGAGAAGTACAAAACTAGTGTCAACTTAAAAATGAAATATGCTATAATTAAAGCCCAAAACATAAATAAACCTTGATTTTCAAAAATTAATTAGTGTAGATAAATATAATTGTGAATGAAATAAATTTTTTAACATATAAACAAGCATTTAAAATTACTATCAAGATCATCTAGATTAAAATTTAAATTGAATATGCACAAAACATGACCATCATATAGACAAAAATATCAATAGTTTAGAATAAGGAAAATTATTATATAATAGAATATGAGGAATAATTAAATCATACTAGATTTCATATTTGTCTTGAATTTTAAAACTATATGAAGTATATAACTCTATGATGCATACATCTGTAGGAGCCAGAAAATAAAATTATGATGCTAAAGTAAGAGGGTCCCCATGTGATATTTTGAATATGAGTCATCTTATACCCAATAATATTTTATCTAATTTTACCTTAGTGAAATATATTCCCCAAATAATTACCTCTACATCCAAGCATGCTAATGATTTTTTGCCATAAATACATATTTGATTTCAAGGTATGATGAACTAGTTATAAATGCCCAGCCTTGGGGAGTTGGTGGTGATGCCCATGAAATTTTTAATAGATATTTTGATAGGAGAGTAAGAAAATATCTTAAAATAGTCAAATATATAAGGTTGATGATTTTTTGAAGTACTAAGAAAACCATAATATAACATGTCTCTAGAAAAAGGTGATGTTGTATAGAGGAGAAATCCACTCGCTTTAGGAAATTTTGTTAATCATCCATATAAGGGAGTGAAACAAAATTCAATGTGTTATCGTTATAAATTTTCCTTATAAAACATAATAGTGATTACATACATTCCAAATTCAATGTTTTATAGTGAAGAAGAAGTTATAAAGGAATGTTATGTTTCATTCTTCTCAAAATAAATAATTACAAATGATGTTGTTTTATATGTTCCTCCAATGATATACACACTTGTATTTATGGAAAGAAGGAAAATATGTTATGGATAATTATTTTTATATTATATATTAAGTAACCCTAATAGGAGGTTAAGATGATTTGGAGCTAATACTTAGTTCTTACTATGGTGTACTTCATTAGGTAAATAATGAAAGGTTTAATCTTACATGACACAAGCCAAGATTAAGAGAAGGTATGTTTTCATGAAAGATACTAGCACAAGGGAATATTTGATGAGCGAATTTATATTTATTATATGTGGACACAATTATTTTGGTTTTGTTATCTAAATATGTTAGGAAAAATCTATTATTGTGTCAATGGGTGGATATGCATTTAAAAACCTTGAAATGTAAATCAGAATTCAAAACATGAGTAATTATTATGAACATACAATAAAAACCTTACAATGTATATTTGGATGGAATGCACAATGAATAAAAAATCAGAAAATAATGTGGGAGGAGTCAAATCTAGTTGTAGTGCTTGAGTAGGATACCTCTTCAAAAACACTTGTCTTCTTCTTGATAACCAATAAAACTAACTTTTTCTCTCTCCAACTTTATATTTACCCATTCCACTTTTTATAATAATTTAAAAATGTAATGTTTATTTTTTAAATCATTTGGGAAAAGTAATTGTAAAATAGAAATGTTTTACCAAAAAGGTGGTTATGTAGGTGGTTATTGGGTGGTTACACCCTTATAGCCTATAAATAGGATTATTTTCATTGTACAGTGGTTCATAGCTTCTTCTATACAAATAATAGGAGGAAATAATGGTTGTCTTTGTACAAGTTATTCATTTTTAAAGAGTGTGGTGAATTAAAATAAGATAAAATGTAATATGAATATATTTATTCACCTATGTTTATTATCTATTAATTGTAATATCTATTTTACATTCTATGAATGGATAAATCTATTAAAATATGTGCTTTTTGGATTACATGTAAACTATCTTGGTTTTTCAAACTTTGTATTGGAAACCATAGAAAATAGTATTTGTGCTATATACACCTAATTTGGTTTGAATGAATACTTTGAGATTTTTGGTAATCATTCATGCCATTTATCCTCCATTGTTAATCAAAATACTAAAATGAAGATTCCAACCCAAACTATTTGATACTAAACAAAACCCTACTTGAAAGGAGTAAATATAAATTTTTTATTCAATTAAAACAATAAATACAAAGGATTTACATATAAATTTGTGTCTTGAATCCCCTTCTGTGATTCACTTAATTCATCTATTTGAATTCTATCTTACTTGTATTTCAAAAAATATAGGTTTCAATCACTGAACTATCCAACCAAATACAGATAATATGGGTTATCTAGGTGGTTTTATATGTTGATTCTATTTATGATTTCCCATTCTTCCATATATTTTTTCTATTCTCTCCATTAATTTATTCCTCCTTTCTCCCATGTTTGCTTCCTTTTTTATATTTTTTTGTTAAAATTATGAAAAAACTAAAAAACTACCATCACATGAGGGATATTTCCATCTAAAATGTTAAGTAAAATCACACTTAAACTTATGTTTTATCCAATAATTCAAGGTTTATGTTGTATCCAATTGGGTGAGTCATATAAATAATTCAAGTATGCAATACAACATAAAATCTTGTCATCAATTTTTGGCAACTATGGTGGTGATCTTGGTGCCTCACAAACTTGTTTTTTATACAAATTAAGGAACCTCCCACATAATGGAGCTTGGTCATTCTAATGAGATGAAGTACCTAGTGCCTACATATTCCATATTAAATAAATGATGTTTCTTTATGTCAACCCCTACATTGCCCATGTTCCATGGGGAGAATGTTTTAGGTATTTATCCATTAGATTGGTAATGACCATATTGGAAACTTTACTAACATCATCTTTGGGTTAGTACCATGATGAAACATGGATAACTCTTGTTGTTACCCTTGCCTGGAAAGGACCATGTAATAAATTATGTTGATGTCACCTTAAGGTTAGTGGGATGATGACATTTAGATGACTCTCATTATTCCATGGTATTAACATATCATCATGTTGGGTTCCTAGGATGGTGATAAGGGGTGCATTAGTATGACTTTAAAAAACTAAAAGGACTTATCCATTAAAAAATTTTGATTATGAAGGATTTATATTTCTATTAATAAAGGAAAAATAAAAGTAGACTTGTGAAGTAATCAGTAGGCTAATCAAAAACCAAAATACGTCAAATAATGAATCATACCTGAGAAAATAATATAATTTAAACTCAACATGAGAAGTGCAAAACTATTTTATGCTCAAAAATGAAAATTTCTACAATTAAAGCCCAAAACATAAATAAACCTTGATTTTCAACAAAGACTTATTATAGATAAAAGTCATTATAAAATAAATAAAAATGTTTTAAAATATAAACAAGCATTTAAAATTAATATCATGATCATATATATTATAATTTGAATCAAATACACACAAAATATGACTATTGTATAATAAAAAATCTCAACAGTGTAGTAGAAGGAAAATGCTTCTATATAAGATAATGAGGCATAATTAAGTCATACAAGAGTTTATATTTATCTTGAATTTTTAAATTGTATGAAGTATATAGCTCTATGATGCACACATGTGTAAGAACTAGAAAATAAAATTACTATGCTAAAGTAAAATGGTGCCCATGTGAGATTTTGAATATGGGGAATCTTGAACCCAACAAGTTGTTATCTCATTTTACCCTAGTGAAATACCTCAAATAATTAATGATACATCCAAACATGTTCATGATTGATGCTAGAAATACATATTTTATTTAAAGGTATGATGTGAAATAGTTATATTGCCCAACCTTGGGGAGATGGTGGTGATGCCCATGAATTTTTGAATGGATATTTTGATAGGAGAGGAAAAAAAATCCCTTAGATCAATCAAATATATAAGGCTAATGTTTTTTAACAAGCACTAAGTAAACCATAATGTAACATGTATCTAATAAAAGGTGATGTTTTAGAGATGATAAATTCACCCTCTTTAGGGATTTTTTCAAATAATCCAAGTAAGGGAATGAAAGCAAATGTAATGTTTTATCCTTATAAATTTTCTTTATAGAACATAATAACGAGTTCAAACATTCCTAATTCAAAGTTTGATATTGAAGAGGAAGTTATAATGGAAAGGTATGTTTCATTCTTGTTAAAATATATAATTATAAATGATGTTGATTTATATGTTTCTCCAAAGATATACATAATTGTCTTTGTGTCAACAAGGCCAATATTTGATGAAGTATTTTTAAATTATATATTAAGTAACCCCAATAATAAGTTTATATGATTTTAGATAGTGCTCAATGGTTTATATGGTGTAATTCTTTAGAAAAATAATGAATTTTTTAATCTTAAAATGACACAATAAAATATTATGAGAAGGTATGTTGTCATGAAAGCTAATAACACAAGGTAATATTTGATGACGAAGGTATGTTTATTCAATTTGGACACAACTATTTTAGGTTTGTTACCTAAATATGTTAGGATAAATATTTTATTGCATAAATGGGTATATATGTATTTAAAAACCATGAATAAAATTAGGATTCAAAACACGAGTAATTCTTATGAACATACAAAAAAGCCTTACAGTGTATGTTGGGATGGAATAATCGATGAAGAAAGAAAAATTGACAAAAAGTGGGAGGAGTCAAATCAATTTGTAGTGGTTGAGTAGGATCCCCATAAAAAAAACTTGTCTTCTTCTTGATAAACACTTAAATTCACTTTTTCTCTCTCCAACTTTCTATTTCTCCAATGCACTTTTTGTAATAACTTAAAAAGGTCATGTTTATTTTTTTAATTCATTTGGCAAAATGTAATTATAAAATACAAATGTTTTACCAAAAAGGTGGTTATGTAGGTAGTTATTGGATGGTTACACCCTCATATCCTATAAATATTATTATTTTCATTTTAAATTGGTTCAAAACTTCTTCCACTCAGAGATTAGAAGGAGAGAATGGTTGTATTTGTATGAGCTATTCATTTTTGAATAGTGGTGAATTCAAAGAGGATAAACTATAATATTAATATATTTATTCAAATGTGTTTATTATTTATTGTTTTTAATATCTATTTTATATTATTTTAATGGATAAATATATTAAAATATGTTTTTATGGATTATATTTAAACTCTCTTAGTTTCTCAAACTATGTTGGAAACCATAGAAAGTAGACTGTGTTATATAAACCTAATTTGGTTTGAATCAAGACTTTGATATTTTGGGTAATCATTCATTCTATTTATCTTATGTTGTTAATAAAAATAATAAAATAAATATTCCAACCCAAATTATTTGATACTAAACAAAACCCTAATTGAAAGGAAAAAATAGAAATTTTGTGTCCATTTACAACAAGAAATACAAAGGAGTTCCATTAAAAATTATGCCTTGAAACATATTTTTGTGATGCACTTCATTAATCCATTTGAAGTCTATCTTAATTTCATTTAAAAAACTATAGGTTTAAATCATTTAAGTATCCAACCGGCTCCATTTACTATGGGTTGTCTAGGTGGTTTTATATGTTTATTCTGATTATAATTTCCCATTATTATATCTATTTATTTCCATTTTCTCTCCATTCCTTTATTTCCCCTTTCTCCCATTTTTCCTTCCTTTTTATAATTTTTGGTTTAAATTACCATAAAACCTACATCACACAAGGTATCTTCCCCTCTCAAATGTTGATGAAAATCACACTTAAACTTGTGGTTTCTCCAATGATGCAAGGTTTATGTAATATCTAATTAGGTGATTCATATAAATTATTTGAGTATGAAATAGAACATAAAATATTGTCATCAATTTTTGGTTAATATATTGGAAATCTTGGTGCATTTCATACTTGATTTTTAAACATATTAAGGATCCCTTCTTGAAATAGAGATTGGTGTATCTAATGATATTAAGTACCTAGTGCCTACATCTTCTTGATTAAAGAAATGGTGTTTGTTCATGCCAACCCCGATGTTTTCCATGTTCTATGGGGAAAATGTTTTATGTATTTGGCCTTAGATCAATATAGTGAATTATTTTTAAGCTCAAGGAAGTGATTTTTGAATTTTTCTAGAGAAAACATTCTCAAGATGAAAATAATCACATCCTTCATTTCATAGTGCCCTATAACATCTTGGGAGTTATGAATGAATACTTTTATATGATTATTTTTGTTAAAACTCTAATTAGACCTAATATTGAATGGTTATGTCACCTATAGTATGTATGAATTATGAATTATGAATCCTTGAAGATAAATTTATTGAATATATTCAAACCATTCATGGATGTGTGTGTATTCTTGTTATTTTTATTCCAAATCCAAAAGAAATAAGATGATAATATGAGAGAGTTCATAGAATAATTTAATAAATTATATAGAGTAATTTCTTAGATTGATCAACCAAGTCCTAAAAATCAACTCTATGTTTTCATTGGATCTCTACATTTAGATATCAACTCTATGTATTCAATGTAAAACTTCTTCAGTTTCCATAATGGCATGAAAAAATGATCCTTGAAGCATTTTAGTCGAGCAAGTCTCTAAGTTGGGATATTTAATAATTCATTAAAGAGATGACATTTTCAATCATAAAGTTGAATATGGTGATATGAGTGTTTATTCCATGGGATTTTTATGGATGGGTAAATACTCTCATGAGTCTATTCAAGTGAACAAAAAACATGCAATTTTTTTCACAAAAGTGATGTGCCCTAATAACACATGTTCATTTTTCATATGATCAATAATGGTTAACTAGCTATGAGTTAGTTAGATCATGATATGTATAATTTTCAAAGCAAGGGATTTATCCCAACAACATGTGTTCATTTATCATATGATTGACATAGGTGAATTGGACAGTAGGTGGTTAGATTGGGATGTGTAAATGTGTGTTACACATTATTTGTATAAATCAACAAAAATAAGGCAACAATTGAAAATATTGAGTTATTTTGATTTATATTAATAAATTTTGTCTTGAATTCCATTAAGAAATGTTGTCCCATAGTTAGAGCCAATTGATTTCATAAAATTTTACATTTTGTGACAACAACCACAATCATACAAGAAATTTGAAGTGTTTAAAATAAAGGGATGATAAATTTTTTTATAGAATGGGACATCAAATTTTTATCCCAATGGACAAATCCTAGTTCATATGCATTAATATCCTCAAAATACTTCTAATTATAGTGGCTTATAAAATAATATTTGACCTTTGTTTACCAAAAATCAAATATTGTGGTTAGTTTTGAAATAAGTGGTTGTAGTACCCTGAAATTATATTTTATCCTAAATGTATGTGAAATATATTGAAGCTTTCAATCATATAATTGAAATGAGGGAAAATGGTAAAAAAAAACTGACGTGAATCCAATAACTCCATAATCATCTTGATCCATCATAAAAATATCTTTGGCTTTGTTATTAGGTGGCTATGTGAGTTATAATCATAGATTCGTCGTTACCTATAGAAAAGAAAGTATTAACATCTCAAGAAGTATTAATTACCCATAAAACACTCCAGAGATGTGTTCAATCCTTATCTAAAAGGATAAACATGGGGGTTCAGATGTTATTGACACCTATGTGTTTTGGGACATCCATGAAGTAATATAAGGCCAATATTATCTTGGAGGAGAATTTAATTTTGTGAATTTTTTGAAAATGGTGCATAAAGTATGACTTTTTTTACACTTGTGAATTGAAGCTTATGTTTTTGTAGAGTGAAATTATGGGGATTTATTACTTGGTTAAAATTCATTTGTTGGTTTAAATTTAGAACATAAAAAGAACCTTTGAAGATCAAGTTATCATTTAGAGAGAGATACAATGTTTTATTTCAAAGATTATAAAAAAAATTATCTTGATCCAATTTTAAACTCTTACAATGGTCTTTATTAATAAAAGTTTATTCCCAATTATCATGTAATCTCAAACTTTGGACATAAAACTAATTATTGGGGTTCCAAAGTTATTTGATGTAATAGAGAATGTTCATTATAATAAGGTGAGAAACACTACTAGGAGGCTTGTAGTTCATGAAACTAAAATGGAGAAGCATCTTGGATTGGGTGATCACTATCTTATTTATGAAAACATTACCCAATATCTTGGCGATGGTAATTCCATTGATAAAGTCCATTTATGGAGATTGAACCTAAATTTTGATTATATAGGTGGTTGTTATTTAGTGCATTCTCTATTACATCATGATGTTATATTTATTTTATTACATAAGTAATAATGTGACACTCAAAAAATAATTCATGATGTTACTATCACAAACACATCGCGTCAAATCTAAAAGACCTAACAAAACTTGTAGACACATAATATATATCCTAGACAAAGAGGTAGTTAAATAAATAAAGTCATAGAAGGAGATTACATATATTAAACAACTATACATCTCAAAGAAGTTTCTAAGAATAAATGTAGGGTTTTAAGCCTAAAAATAATTATTATTGCAAGATAAAATGCTAGTTTAAATTCAATTTTTAAGATTCAAAGACTAGTTTTTAGTGTTGGTTCAGAGTTTAATTTTCCTCTATAAGTGATATTTTATATGGATCAATAGCCTTATTTGATTTTTATTTCCATATTATTTTGGTAATTAAAATTGAAAGATATAATAAGTGAAGTTACTAATAAGAAGATTCAATAGTTTTTAAGTTGTTTCATTTATCTTTTGTATCTCCTTTTTACAATATGGAAATTTCTTAAGTACACTTTACATGTAAAAAGCCTTTTAGAAGTTTGCCACCCTATTTATATTCCAAAAACATCTCCTTAAAATTATCCAGTGGAATTCAAATCCATTCATATTCTATTTCAAGTAAAATAATGTGTTTATAAAGGAGATAATATGGTTTTAAGGATTTTAAACATGTTATGAGTAGCAAGAATGAATCTATAATCCTTTTACGTTAGGTTTTTAGGCTTTGTTTATAATACATGGATTATATCAACCATTTTTACATGTAATAAACACTTCCTAATATTGAAAAATAGTTCATTTGACATACAACTCACCACATAACTATTTCAAAAATATAAATATGAATTTAGAGGAGAATAAAGTAGTTTTGAATATGGTTTTGATAGGTTAAAAAATTCTTATTCTTTTTTTTTCATCTTATGAGAATATATCAAGTGTTTTTCATGTAAATTATATTCATCAATCCCACTAACCTATTTACAACTTATAATCAACTATGAAATTTCCATATGGTATTCAAGAACTAGTCATGAAGGTAGTTTTGATAATTATAAAGTATTTTTAAATAACTACATACATAAGTGAGCATGTTCCTATATCATGTAGGTTTCCCAAGTCCTATTTTCATGCAAATGATCTATCATGAGCTTGTTATTCACATATAGTATCTTTTTTTCTCAATAAAATGCATTTTAAGTAGCTCTAAGGTGGTTTTAGGTGTTTTCCATATGGTTTTTATAGTTTTGAAGTGGTTTCTTACTACATGCACATACATGAATCATTTTTAAGATTATATATAGGTTAAATTTTAGGAAATAAATAGATCTATGGATGACATTATAGATTCGATGAGAAAATGGAAAGATAAAAACCTATTAAGTTTTATAATAGGTATAACAAGACATATCCAGATATAACTACTATTACTGCTACTAAGTATGAAAAATATGGTATTTTCTAATGATTTTGAGTATATTAGATAGAGTGTTAAGATAAAACCATCATAATATGCCATAATGAAAGATGATAAGGTATATCTTTGATTGGAAAACTAGGATGGGAGACATTCTCTCATTTTACCCTGGTTTAATATATTCCCCATCAAATTACCATTACATCCTAGGATACCCTTGATTTGATTCTATAAATCCATATTTGATATCAAGGTATGATGTAATAGTTATATATTCCTAACCTTTGGGAGTTGGTGGTAATTCATGTGAACTCTAAAATAAATGTTTTAATAGGAGAGTAACAAAATATCATAGAGCAGTCAAAGAAAGAAGGCTCATGTATTATAAAAATATCTAAGTAAAATTTAGAAGAAAATATATCTAATAAAAGTTGATATTGTAGAGAGGTGAAATCCTATAGCTTTAAGACATTTTACTAATGATCTAGATAAGGGAGTGCAACTAGATTTAGTGTTTTGTCCTTAT
>JARHVA010000730.1:1790000-1807500 GCA_037957365.1 Torreya grandis
CTAGGAGTATACATGGATCTATGTATAATGTGCCTAGAATTGAATATTATTTTGATGTGTAAATATAATTAATTGATACTTATTATTAAAATTAATATAGATTATTCATATATAGATAAATATTAAGTTTTAATTAAATACCTATTATCATGTAAGATGAACAAATAGAATTAAAAATATCAATATACATAGATCCAAACATTGAAAGGATGAGAGGAAGGGAACAATGGCCCATAAACATATAAGGGTCACAATGACCCATAATAAAATAAGGGACAAATTTATAATTCCAATAGATCCACTTGGGGTATATTTGGTAAGAATGATGAATACATCCCAAAGGAAGAGATAAAATAATATATAGGAATAACAAGGAATCATGCTTCAATAAAAAAACATAAATAGAAAATAAAAGAAGAAAATACCATGACAAAACACAAATAAGAAGTAAAGATATGGATCCCCCCCAATAAAAAAGTTCCAATAATCCCCTACTTCATACCAATGATCCATATCCAAAAAATAACATTTAAAAAATTACAATTAAAATCCTTGCATATAAATTAAATATTTACACTTTCATGTTATTCCATAGGGAACATGGACAAAGGAGATTTCAATGTTTACCCTTACATAATTTATAGGCATTTTAGGTATTCCTCTAAAGCTTTAACATTGAATGGAGTGGATAATTTTATGAGTGATGTTAAAATGAAGGATGTGGAAGTCAGTCCAATTTGGTAGCATAATAAATGAATTTAGTACCACCTTGTATCAACTAATCAACCTTGCTAGTTTTTATAGTATGTAAGAGTGGTAAGAGAGTTAAATGAGGACTTTATTGTTTCAACTAAAGAGTTAGTTCAAAAAATGATGAAATACATTGGAAAATCATATGGATGAAAAAATATTTTGATGTATTGCACAACTTCGCATTAACAACTATGATTATCATGTTTAGTTTTTCATACTAGGTTAACCTATTAAATTTTTATGCACCATGCTCATTTTTAACTAATCTACTTATTTCTTGTGTAATTAAATGAGATTAGGATTTTTTATGTTATTCAAATATAAAAATAGTAGATTTTATATGATAAATTCAAATAATGGGCAATCCAAATATTCAAATAATAAATCCCATGAATAAAAAATGAGAAGCCAAAAGTTTTTTTTGAAAATACTTGTTTTATTTTAAAAATGAGATCCCATTATTTTATTAAAATTTATGGATTCAAGAAAGGAAGTGATATAAAATTTTGAGACAACCCATCATATATTAAAAGAATAATTTTATTATTTTATAAATGGTTTAAAGTCAATAAAATGAGTAAGCCAAGCACCACAATAAGTATATGGGTTGAATCTAGAAAGGATAATTTCTTAGGCCGTTTCAAACTAGCAAGGGAAAAATTTTGATTTTGAATTGAATGATTACAATAGGTAGCTAAATTTTACTCTTTTCCTTGTATTTTCTCATATCCACTTCTTCTATATTATGTAGTTTCTCATTTTAGTGGAGAGGATGATCTTTTTCCCCCTAAATTTATGACTTTAGATCTGAGTCCTTTTTATTTTATGTGTACAAATATACAATAACATCATGTAATAAATTTAAATTTTAATATTATCTTATAATTTTTAATGATGTTTTATATCTTATTTATATTCTCATCAAAGTTTATCATACTTCAAAATTCCATGAACACATTCAAGTTGCATCTTTCCCTTTGAAGTTTATTTTTTTGTTGTGTTCACTTCCCTTTCTACGTATAAATGACATTGTGTTTATATAGATAGGGTAACCCCCATATTTATTATTTTGGTGCATCATCAATTTTGTTTTATTAATTTATATAACTCTTTCTCCCTCAAGTTTTCCATTTAATGTATGTAGTTTATTTTAGATATAGAATTAGAATAGGAAATAAAACTATTGAAATGTGTCATATTCACACCTAATGTGAAGTAAACCTTAGATATATGTGATACCAAGGCATGATTTAATATATGAACATAATTATTAAATGAATAATTAATGTGGTAGCTATAATCATATGTGTGAGAAGAGTTATGTGTAACTTAGGTAATGATCCCACATTCTAATCCACCAATAATAATCTCTCACTCCCATCATAATTTTCCTATATGAGAACCCTTTGTTTTCTTATGTTAATTAAATTATATTAGATCCATCTCATGAGCTAAATGAGATGTAGTATTTTATAAATTCATGATCTAGTGAAACTATTATTGGTTGTAAACATACATTGTATATTACACATATTTAATACAAGGTGTCTTTATTTGTGAATCTCTCTCTTGTCTGAATAATTTATGTTGATGGTGTCTATGTTGGAGATACATAAGCTATGCTAAATGTAGTAAATAACATTTTAACTATATTTTTTAATATGGTATCAGAGACATTTTTAATATGGTATTTATTGAGATGATTAGTGAGAGTTTTTTAGAGGATATTCATATCACTATAAAATATAGGTTGCTAAGAATATAAAAAGGAGAAATGAGTAAAGGAAGAGCCTCATTCACTCCAAAGATTAAATATTTCATAAGATTAAAAAATAAAGATTTTTTTTTCTCTCTTTATAAACATCTATGATAATTTAGTCACATGTGTGATCTCTTTTATTCAGATTAGGTTCATTCTTTTTGTTGGATTGATGTACTAGTTGTTTAGTTAAATATGGGGAAGTTATATTGAAAATATTTTGACCAATTTTCTTTTAATATTTTTTTGAAAATAATACATTCTCATTGTGTTTAGATAACTAGATAAATTTAGTTTTGACTTTTTTTTCACCTAAATTTGACACTGTTAACCCATTTTTTAATCCATGTAGATCATGTTCTACATAGATTTGGAGAATTCATAGGGGTAAAAATCATCTAATAGGAAGGAGAACTTCATTTTTAGATCATATAAAAAATTTAGGACTAAATTTTGTGTTTTTTTAGTGCATCATGAATGTCTTGTTTTTAGTATTGGTAAAAGTGGGTTTTAATGATAGACCCTACCCTTTACAAAAAGAAAGCATTTGAGGTCTTGAGACTAGATATTATAATAAACATGACAATAAGGACAAAAAAGTAGCTAGCTGATCAATAGTATAAAAGAACAAAAAATGAAATAAATTAAGTTTTTGGTCCCTCCATTCTTCATACTCCTTGTTCCAATTTTGAGTAAGATTTTCCAATGATATATTTTTGTTCTTGTTGTATTATAGCTCAAAATTCTCATCAACAATACCCTTAATATTTTTATTTATTTTGATATTATCATTATTTTCTTTTTTTATTTTAGTGGTGGAGTTAAGTGCTTCCATACTTAGAAGGATTTTCATGATAGTGAGCATACTATAGTCAACAAGTGTATTAATTTTTCATTAAGAGATTCATTTGCCTTTTCCATAGTGAACTATCTTTCCTTGATATTTTGAAATTCTAAGCTAATTTATAAGAGGTTAGATTTTATGTAGTAGATTCCATCATTAAGGCTGAGTTTGTTGATTTTCTCCTTGAACCTTTTCTATTCTTTTAATAACCAACACAAGATAGATTTGTACAGATCCACCTCTTTTTTGGTTTTGCTAAGCCTGGATTTGTATTTATGTTCTTCCATGAGTTCCTTGAATTCCATGGGGTATTATATTACATGGGGTTGGGGGTAAGATAGGCATTCTAAAAAATTGAATCTTGAATAGTAATAAAGGAAGGTAAACTTTGTTTTAGTATTTTCAAGGTTTTGGCAATTTCCTCAAGTTTCCTATTTTCATTGGGATCATTGGAGGTGGATTGGTGAGTGGAGGCATAGGAGGTGGGAGCATGGGATGGGGTGGAGTTAGAGATAAGAATGGTATCATGGGAAGTGGGAGTTGGGGATGGTAAAATAATTTATTTTACATAATTTCTCTTTTTGTCAAGGGTGGAGGAATCTTTCTTGGGGTCTCTGATGTTATTGCCAATTTTTTTTTGTTGATAGTGGGAAATAATATTGATCATTATGTTTTTTTTCAATTTTTATGGGATATTTAGAATTATGAAAGGAATGTGAGGGTTTATAATAAATTATAAAGATTATAAGGGGGTGTTTCTTTTAGGTTTAGGCTTCTCCATTTTGGGAAAGATAGATGTTTAGCTACAGATTAGACTTGGGTTCATTTGAAGAGTTTTTTTTTTCACCTTGATTTTTTATTCATGTGGCATATTGGTAATTCTCACTTAATAATTTTTTTTATACATAGCTACCAAATTGACACTTTTGGATATATTGAGTTTTTTTATATTCACTCCTTGGTCAACATTAATGGTTTTTTGTGTACTTTCTGTGCCTTCTTAGTTGTTTGAGTATGATATATACCTAGTGATTATTAGTATAAAATATAAAGGTTGGTTCTTTCTTGGAAGAACTCCATAATACTCCATTTATAATCTAGTTTTTTTTTGGAGGAGATCTATAACACGTCAATTTTAATCATTTGACCATTCATTCCATTCACATGGAACACATACCAATAGTCACTTTTTTCACATAGACAAATTCATGTAACCTACTATTGATTCATTCCATTAGAGGATTCATTAGATTTAAGAGAAATTTACTTTAACAACTTCATTATTCATTTTTTCTCTTCCATTGTACATGTGTACCTCATCATTCCTAGTAATTGGGACCCATACTTATGAACATAAGACTTATTATCTTTTGATACTACACCTAAACTAATATTCAAGGGGGAATTAGAGTATGTAGTATTCAAAAATGATGTGAATTACACCTTAGGTAATTGTGTTACTAATATATTATTTATTATGTGTACATAGTTATTAAATGCATAATTAATGTGGTAATTACCATCACACGTGTGAGAAGGTTTAGGTGTAACCTAGGGAATGATAAAACATTTAAATATAATAATATTAATCTCACTTACAACTCAAGTTTCCTATATAATAATCCTTTGTGTTCTTGTGTAAATTAATGAAGCTTAGATTTATCCCCTAAACTAGTGGAGACATATTATTTTAGAGAGTATTAATCTAGTTCTACCATTATTAATTGCAAACAAACATTATATATTACAAATTTTAATATAATGTGTCTTATTTATAAATATCTCTCTTATTTAAGTACTTTATGTTGATGATGTATAAATTGGAGATCTATGGACTATGTTAAATATAATAAATTATATTTGTTATATCATTTTTAATAGAAATCAGTGGGATATAGAGGTTTTACGCTAATAATAGTCCCACACTAAGGATAAATCCTATGTTTTGGACATTTTACATGCACCATCACATGTATAAAATGGAACAATAACATAACCATAATGTTGTTGTGGCATATTCCAATAGTATGATCAATAAAAAAAGAACCAAATTTGGGATGAAATAAAATTCCTCAAGGATTCAATATCTTTAATCATGTATCAAAACCTTGGAATCTACCTTTTATGTCACTTTACCTCATCCCCTTATGTTTGATATTTTTAATTCTAAGGATAACTAGGTTGGCCCTATTTATACAATCATAATATACTAGGTGGTGGAAAATGTTTATATGAACAAATTTTGTATGTCAAGGTGAATATCTACAATGAGGTATTGTCTCTTTTTAAATATTATATGTGTGAAAATATAGGACTTTCATAGTATATATATTTACTAATATATAAAATTATATATAGTAACAATTAATATAATATTCTTTTATTAATGTTAAAATTGGGTTGTTAAAGGGGACCCACCCCATTACAAACTATAAAAAATTAGATTATAAAAACTAGAAGTATAGAAATTCTTGTTGAAAGACCAAAAGAGGGCACTAATAATGCTTACAACAAAATGACATCCAAAACATAGAAAAAATAAGTAGTATGATAACACTAACACTATAGGAACTTATATTCTTACATTACATCACTCCATTTTTTCTTCATGTTAGTAATCATTGTATCCATTATTTTAAGTGTTTTAAGATCTTGAGTCTCCTTTGTTTCTCTCTAATTATTATTATATGTTCTACCATGATTCATACCTTCATTCTTCCTTTTAGAATCCAATTTTAAACCAATATTGCATAGAAACAATACTAAAATATTTAATCATTCGTAGATTGTCCTTGAATACCTCATTTTCATGATCAATTCTTGAGACCTTACCGTTAATTATTTCCACTTGAATATTTATTTCCATTAAATCATCCCTCATAAAATAAATACCATCATTTTTATTCATGTTATTCATAGTTTCCTTGAGCCTCACATGATCTCTCATAAACTAACACAAAAATTATTAATGAAACTCTATTTCATCACTCATTTTCTCTAATTTATTATGGCTCCTAAGGGCCTCTATAATATCATCAAGAGCCTTTTTCATTTTATTTTTTTATAAGTTCCTTCTTGCCTATTAGTAACCATCACATTTTACATGCATGATTATTGCAAACCTTCAACAATTTTATTCATTTTATTATCTTCCATGATCATAGCACAATCTTCAACATTGACATTCACAGGATTATCACTAACCATATCTTAATCATGTGATATTTCCCACCCTCAAACCACATTATCAGTATCCCAAGTAATAGGATCCTCATTATCAAGTTAAATAAGATATTTACTTTGACCACCCTATAAATCCCTCATCTATTTTTTCCCTAAAGAGCTCCTGAGAACTCTTTTGGCTGCCAGAGTCAAGTTAACAAATTTTATTCATAGGAGAAGAGGTTATAGTGGATGGATTAATCCCTTTAAATAACTTTTAGATCATAAAAATAATATCTAGATCTAAAGGGTATTACTTCATCCCTTTCTGAAAATCTAACATAAATATTAATGATGAATGTAATAGTTATATGTGGTATCTTAAATATTTTTGCTTCTACAAGGATGTTTAGCAATTTGAATATTAAAAGGATATAAAATGATGTATTCTTTAAATTCTTATGCATTGATAAAAATTAATTTATTTAAGACTTTTGGGGGGACTAGGCATTGGATTATATGTATTTCCACCTTTCTCTAGTATATGAATGGATGATTGATAGATGTGAAAGTCTTATGATTCATTTTACTCTCAAATTAAGTTCCCATGTCTAAAATTATTATCTAATTTTAATATGGAAGTATATTATGGGGATTTTGATATGATATACATTATAATATAATAAAAAATTAACTAAGGTGTCATGTGATGTTTAAGTGCTAATTTTAAAAGGTTGAATGAGGTTTTGAATTATAAATTAATTTTTCAAATTTTTATTTTCATAATAATCTAGTGATTCTCCAATTAAATAAAATAGATATAGGGACCTTATGATTTTATGGGTGCACAAACATTTAAAAATAATTTTCATGGATATAATTATTTATATGAGCTCATCAAAAATTTGAATTATGAATTGATATTTTTTGTTATTACTTATGTGTGTACTCTTAGCATGATTGAATCAATGATCTCATTTTCAGATGTGTTTGGGCTTCATGTCATATATACATGATACTTTTCTAAAGTCATGACACATACGCAAATTAACCTTTTGAATTTAAAAAATATTTAAAATGTATAATGCTTCATTTAAAGAAGAAATATATGAATGGATGGAAGGTTTAATAGAAGTTGATTTGGGTTTGGATTGTGAAAAAGTTAGGTATATTCCTATATTATGAATTGAGACAATCATGTGAGTGAGAGCTATGGTTTATTTAAAAGTAGTGTTAATGCTATTATAAACACCTAATTTTTGTCTTGGGTAGTTTTAAATTATTAAATTATATTTTTATAATGTATTTATGTGTTTTTACATTAACATTTCATATTATAGACAATAAAATATGGTATTAGACACTTGGAAATGTCAATAATGGCATAAAGTCACCTTAAATGACTTGTGAATACACATATGGCTTTTTCCCACCCTCATATCACACCCACATGATTTTCCATGGTTCTAACCTTCCTAATTATACATTAGTCACCTACATCAATTCTATAGTTTATTCCCAACTTGTTCATTATCATATTTTGGCTATTTATAGATAATTAGATTAATATTATTATATATCAAA
Organism: Torreya grandis; assembly: GCA_037957365.1. Taxonomy (NCBI): domain Eukaryota; kingdom Viridiplantae; phylum Streptophyta; class Pinopsida; order Cupressales; family Taxaceae; genus Torreya; species Torreya grandis. The sequence goes on from JARHVA010000730.1 coordinate 1,798,103, forward strand.
CAAGTTGAAGAGACTCAATTACCTTAAAAAAATTTGGAGTGAAAATTTGAAAAGATTATTACTGCACTAGGAAATAATTATTTTTAAAATTCAAATAATATTTAAGTTTCATACCATGCATTTGACATGTTGTTTATCTAGTAAATTACCCAAAGAGTCCCATACAAATGCATAGTATGTCTAATCATATTTTATGACATAGTATCAAATAACACTCCTCAAATATACATCTATTTAGGTATACACATTTAAAGGTACTACCATAAAATTTCCAATTATTAAATTAGTCATAAGGAGTAGACCCTATCCAAGGTCAAATCACCTAACAAAGCTTGTTATTTTCCATGTGTTAAAATATATATTATAGGTTACATTCATTGAAGGAGAAATGTTACACATATACACCTAACAAGGAAAACTACATGCACTTTGACTTCCATGTTTAGAGTATTTGATAATTATGAAGCAATTATCGATTCATTGATAAGTGATTGAGGTAAAATCAACCCACATCTTTCCCCTTTTATCCATTGAAACTAGGGTTTCAAATAAAATGAGATAGGTTTATTGATATTATGTACATAATGAGGCTTTGATATCAAACAAAAATATGGATTAAAGGAAGGAACATTTTCCTATTAAAAATTTGAGAGGCATAATATACATAAATTAATATGATAAAATATAGATACTATCACCTAGCATACACATATATAGTCTAATGGATTGATTCAATCGGTTCTAGACACTCAATTCTTAATTTAAGCGACTCATAGTCTATTTCAACACTTTTGTTATTTATATCTAGTCTCAAACATGAACATAAAAATTCACATGCTAAGTATTTTAATCCATTATTTTTTTCATAATTAGTAAGTGTAATTGTTTAAACATATTTTGCATTTTACATTCCAATTCATGTATAATTACTATACATTATACAATTTGAATTATTCTTAATTTTTATCTTATATGATCACATATTGGTAAAACATATTGGTGAAGCCAATTATTTTAGAACATTTAAAAACCCTAGGTTCCCTTAGGTGTTCATTATTAATTTTAGGGTTTCAAATTTTTATATTTAAATATAATATTTATGAATGCTTTATTTTTTTTCCTCATACATAAATTACACAAGCATGTAATAGATGCACATATCTTCTATTATTTAACTCAAGATATGATTTTAATCATTACATATTATTTTCCTTTAATATTAAAAATATTTAATAATTACATAATTCCACAGGTCAATTATATGTGCATTATTAAGGCTAATATTAACAATCAATGATATTTAGCCTTTTTTAAGTCATATTATTTCAATATTTAATCTAAGTGGATTCCTATTACCACTAGGTTGTAAATGGCATGCATGACTCCATTATTTATTTTGGACCCTATAGCTTAAAGCTGCACTACCTACCATCCCATGCCAAATATTTCTCTTAGGCTTATATTTGATTATATGGTCCATGTTGTCACTATTAGAAGAGGTAGGGTGCCCCATCATGTTCATTAGAACATAAATAATACAGTTTTTAATCATCACCCCTTCTACCTCAAACAAGGCCATATAGTCAAAGTAAAGGGTATGATATCATTTATTAAGTAATAAATACCCATGCTAATATTTCTATCCTTTAATTACTAAAAATATTGATTATTATAATGACATATTGTATGAGGTATTACATGAGACAACTCTTCAAAATTATATATAAAATACACACTTTTCCTCCATTATGAATGTAATAAGGGATAACGAAGAAGTGATTTCCTTTGATAAGGAAGACTTTTCCACCCAGAACACAATAGAGAAAAACCTCCCTCAAGAAAGAATATTGTTTGTTTAGGATCATATTAAATATAAAGTAGTTAAACATATATTTATAGATAATGGATTAAATAGATAATGGATTAAATATATAATGGATTAATAAATACTATCTATAATATAACTTTATTACAAAAATTGGGTATTAATATATAGACACTATTCAAAAATTAGATCAAAGCATAAGAGTATTTGATAGCAACCCATGAAGGAATTTTGATAACTATAATTGGATGTGATAGTAAGACCCAAGAATTATAAAATATATTTTAGGTCATGCCTAATCATCCACATTACAATTTGTTTCTATATTAACCTTGGATACATATTGTTGAAGTAGTACCATATACATTACATTAGTGTGTGATGTTCATGCATGATGACTATTTTTACACATACCCCTCATACAATGATCCATAAAAATATTTTATAATTATGTAATATAAAAATGAGGGTAATTAATAATTATATTTTATGCATTACTATATAATTCTTCCATCTCAACCTATCTCATTAGACACAAATCATACATATGAGGTTGGAGAATCAAGTATATTAAATTACAAGGATCTATTTATAACCATTAATGAAGAGAAAATATCATAACTAAAATATAATTTAGATTAAAATATATATAATATTAGATCACCCCTTGATGATTAATTTATAAAATCCAACATGCATAGTCACAAATTATTATGATAGTGTAGATGATAATAATATGCAAGAGAATATAGATGATAAATTACATAAGATAAATTTCAATACTATTGATCTAGACGAGTACTATAAAATAACATTTTTACAAATATTATTCTAAGAGGGTATTGGGATAATCCATAAACAAAGAGAATTGATAATTCACAGGATCCTACTTGATAACAATCTAAAGGGAGAAAAGGAAAAAAAATATTTCTAAATAATCAACATAATCAAAATGAAAATATTAAGGAAATTTTATCTAAAACTATGAATCTCATATGATAAAATAAATATCAAGGATTTTGTTTATAAAATTAAACATAATTAAATTATTAAAAATAATTGTATATTTTGTATTAAAATAAAGGTTTATAGCAAACTTTTGTGAATGATGTGGATTTTCTGGCTACAAATCCTTATAAAACATTGCAAATAACAAGTATTAAGAATAAACAAAACATAATATTACAATTGTTTCTCATTTAAAAAAATTATTCCATTACTAACTAATAAACATAGAGCTATGATACAATTATCACATGAACAAGGAAAATTATATTTTCATTACCATGGAATCACTAGCCATTGAAGTAATAAATGTATAACAATGCAACACAAAATTTAGAAGTATAAAATGAAGGGATAATTAAGGTAATTCAACTAAAACAAGAACATTCATTAGTATTTTTAATAAAAATAAGTACATAGATAAAACATCCTATAATTATGAGCATCTATGACAAGAAATATTATAAGATACATTAAGGGTGCCTATTAGCCACATATTCAAATTGATGAAGAAGATTGTGGAGATATGTGTAGTATTGAATTATTACAACATTTTGGAAATGAAATTCATGTTTTACACTACTCTATATTCTGAAGGATCAACTAGACATATTACTCTACCAATTATTTTTTGGCTAAAGGTCACCAATACATGTATATGGGTGATGCACCCAACAAAATAGCTAGTAAGGTTTACATTAGAAATATAATGGTTAAAATAGATGTATGATATAGTTGGTATGAATAAAAATGGTACATATCCTTATTGTTGATTCATGTATTGTGCTCCTTGTGTCACTTGGGAACAAGGAGAAAGTGAGAAATTCAATTTTAAGTCCTTGAATGACTTGGAGACTCATTTTTTATACAATTATTAGTAGAGAATAACATGAATAGTAGAGATATGGTCACCACTTTAAAATTTTTCAAGTAGACCCTATTGTAGGGATAATAGATGTTTATGCAATGACACTTTTCTTGCTAATATTTGTGAATTATCTTAATATTTTCCAAATGTTACCAAAAATACAAAGAAATAGTGGGTATTTAAAGCATGATCTAAACTAAGGATATTCATGGGTAGTTCCAGGATTTAGTAGGGTAGGGAAGAAAATAGATTGTGCTTGAGATGACTAAAGATACCAATTTTTTTAAATTTTGAGCAAAAATACATGAAACTAACACCTAATAGCCCTAGCATAATGTGCAAAGATAAATAAATATAGTTTAACCTTCTGAGGAAGGAAAATGCATATGTCTAACAACATACATTGCATAAAGATAACTCACTCACATCAAATTGCATAAGCACATCTAGTAGAAAATGAGATGAAAATAGAACAAGTACACTAAAAAATTAATCAACCTAGAATTAAGCTCAAACTAATAGATAAATGTATAAAATGTAATTTCCAAATCAATTTTTATAAAAGAAACAACAAACATCAAAAATCATGTGGAACAACAACTACAAAAATAAACAATTAAGCATTATCTAAAAACTTGTGAATTATTTGTCTTTATTGTATTAATTAATTAAAATAACTAATTTTTATTAAAAATGAGGGGGAACCCCTATTTATAGGCTTCAAAATTCATAATACAAGTTTTAATGGGCCCACAAAATGAACCTAATATAAAATCAAGTCACCTAAAATGCCATACACAATAGAATATGCCAAATTTAAATTTACAAAACACATTGACATATTCCTAAGATCCCTGAGGCTATTGAGATGCTTGTTGATACTATTATCATTATTGATTCTAATTTTTTTCTAGTTATTATCTATTTTATATCTCTGCATAGGCGTAGTAATCTTGGTTAATTTGGGAAAAGTCTAGGATCATGGGCTATAATAAATTAGGTATGTCATGGATCAGTTTGTCATGCTTTATGAATATGGGCCTCAATGCTTCCTTAATTACCTCCACGTTATATAGCCTCTAATTGTAAAATACCATAATGTTTATCACATTGATAGACAAATATTAAATTGTTACACCCTATTTTAATTATTCAACAAAGATATTCATTTGTGCCCTAAGTTCTTAATCATGCATGAAATAGCCATTAGACTTAGTCAATCTAGTGATCTTGGCATCCTTCAGTAAGTGGGTTATCTTAAATTCAATATTATTAAAGGATGTATTTACATCCTTGATTTGATCCAACTATGTATTCAAAATCCTCTTCTTATTCATGAGGATCGTCTACGTAGGAACAATGTATTCAAGAGGAAAGAATTTCAGGTCAGTAAATTTATTGTTTCTTCCACTCTTACCATGTTTGCTAATTTGGTGTCATAGAGGGAAAGACTTTTGTCAAGTTTAATGACCCCTTTGGCTTGCTTTATCCCATCCTCCTACCTTTTATTCATAATCTTGTACAAGCTAAATACATTTATCATAGCATTGATATTGAAATCAGAGTGTTATCTGGCATTATTGGTAGTGTTTGTTATTTCAACCTCTTCAACTTTTGTTGCATCCCCTTCATTAAAGAAATAGTAGATTTACTTGTGATTATACTATATATATGAGGTCCTTTTCATACTCTTATACCTCTCCAAGGTTGGCCTTCCTCTTTTTTTTTTCTCAAAAACCCCCTATTCCTAGAATAACGACCCTCCTTTCCTACATTTTCTAAAGTGCTTGAGATACCAAGCATGTTAAGTCATTTATTTGCATGGAAAATTGATTTAATACTTCTTAGAAATTTCTTGGTTAGATATTCATTTTTAAATACAAACTATCATTTCAAAATATATAAATTATTGCAAATTTCTTTTATTTTTCTCCAAGTTTCAATTAATAATTAACAATAAATTGATTCAAGATGTGCAGAAAATAGTTCATCAAAAGTGTTCTACCTAGTTTTCAAATTTGAATGAACATAATATAATTTTCCAAATCCTACTGGATTGAACTTAAATTTTATTTAAAGCATTTAATTATGTAGTTTTTATTTAAATTATCTTAATTTTTCTTATGATGGGCATTTAAATTTTCTCAAAATCTACTTAAATTCTCGCATGACTTTGCATGATGTCAAAGTTAAAGTAGCAGTTTGAAATGCCTTTTAGGATGTTAAATTTAAGATTATTACCTAAATAGGGTATATATCCACCTCACCATCCTTCAAAATGCCTTAATTATTCATCACTCCATGCATGACACTTGGAACTAATCTATGAATCCCTTGAACTACATGGAACCATCCCAAGAGGTCATGAACTAGTTAGCCATTAGAATTAATATCCGTTGGCTACATGTCAAGATCCTAGCCCATCTAAGTAATCTCATTTAATCAAAGTGACCATGTGTCATAATATAATCCTAAATGCATATGATATGATACCATATGTCCTTTTGGAATCCATATAATCTCAAAATCTCATGAGAGCCCATATAATGAACATGTGGATGCATCTAAGATGTTTTATCAAGGTTCAATGGTATACAACTATCCAAGCCTATTTTGATAATGATAAGTGTCATAAAAATGAAGAGAAGCTCATGAAGATGATGTGTTTCCCCCTTGGACCCACACAATGATGACACTTTCCATTATTGTACTTATTTTATCTAAAGAACCACTTTATCACATCTAAAGGCCTACCAAAGTGATGTGTCTCCACATTAGACCCATGAGATGATGTCATGTGTCATTCCCATGAAACATCATCCTTAGATCAACTAAATCATTTTTGAAATCGACACATGGCTCCACCTGAGCCATACATTCAAAACAAAGTTGTTGATATGTGCCCAAAGACCTTTCAATGGAGATACCTATCAAAGTAAGGTTGTAGTTTCCCACGAGAGAGCCACCTACAAAATAACAAGTCATAATTTCCTATGAAAGAAACATGTGGCACTTCCACAACCAACCAAAACTAAAGGGCCCCACCCAAGAGCTCATCACAAATAGAGGAATGCCACATGATAGGATATAAATGACTCACCATATTAAGTTACATCCAAAGAGCTTGAGAAAAATTTAAAAATGCCATGTGTCTAAATTTGAGATAACTAAGAAACTTAGTCACATTTAGGCCCTATGAGTTCTTAGCTAAATCTAAAGAGGCATGTCACATGTCATAAGGTGGTATATTTTATCTTTGAAGATAAAATTGATGGTGAATTAAAGGCAAATCAATGCTAAATTTTAATGCAAAGGTGATGAGATTGACATTAATGTGGTATGAACTAGAATAGCCATATAACCTTGAATTAATCAAAGAAATATTCAAAATGCTAATCAACTTGATCATTATTACCTATACTTTCATTTTAATCCCTAATCATTTTTTCTGTCTATTATTTACAATCTCAAATTTTGACAAGACTAAACTCTTCCCAGATTGCACCCAAGCCACCATTGTTAGATCTCTAGAGTTATAGATAAGTATAATAAGATGCCAATTTATACCTACAAACACTATATAAATGGCACAAGTAGGGCCTTCCACTTCTAGTAAGGAAATTTCATTGGGAAAGGATGATTTCTTATTTTAATATGGTAATTCAATCATTTTTAAGGACACAAAGTTCATCCTCGACGCCATAAACACATGGGACAATAATTATAGTAGTGTATATTATAATTTTAAGGAATTTTAATGATCTTGATTATATTGAGACCATTCCCCACATCATTAAACTCACCTCTGACATTCTAACAATCCAAGTTGTCAGTCTCAACAAAGTCATAGCAAAACCAGAGGTCATGCCATGCATTGACCTAGTAATCTTTGGGATGTAAAAATGTGAATATGGGTTACTTAAATTACTAAACCAAGGGCTCTTAACTACCTTAATATATGGGCCTAGTTTCAAAAAAAACTATAACCTACTACTAAAAAATGTGGAATATAACTTGAACATCACTAAAAACTTGTATGAATTATACACTCTAGATAAAGTCATGAAGTCAAGGGTAGATTACCCAAAAGGGACTGTCTAAATGAATGATTAAGGGGACATACCTATCCAAAAATTTAAAAAATGGGTAAGTATTTTCATGGCCATATTAAACAAGGTATTTATCAATGTGCATATTGGATGTGTAGACATAAGGACAATCCCACTATTGTTACTAGTCTTGGAGGATTAGCAGATTCCCTTGCTTAGGGATTTTATTAGCGAAATTTTAGCTAGTAATTTTAATGACACATAATTAAATGGAGATCCATTATATATGATGAGATATCTATTAGATACCATTTATGAAAATATGAAATTGGGTCTAAATACATGGTCCCTTAAGAGGTAAGAATTTATGCCTAAATCATTATATGCATTGCACATATACCAACTCAAGTAGAATATCAAGATAATACCAAAGGATTTATATCCACATATCTTAAAATAAATCATAGAATGAAAAATTCAAAGGGTACCATCAGAGATTAATCAAGCACTGAGAGATGTAGGTAGCTTCTAGATCTACCTTGGTTGTGCAGTCATCTAAGTAGAAGGGGTAATGGTATCTACCATTAAGCTACCGTGGTATGTGCTAATGAAGCTGGTATAAGAGGAGACAAAATAACACATGCTCCATGGAATTTATGGCCTCTTCAAGTGGAGGAAGAAGATACCCCCACAAGGATCCTTATTAGTTGGGGAAAATCAAGGTAAAGTAATGGAAAGATGTAATAGTAGAATCAAGGTATAGGGACTCATGCCTATTTATCAAGGATGACTATATAATGTGGTATCCAAATAAAATAATTTCCAAACACCTCACCAAGCTCAAAATATATGTGGTTTTAGAATATGATCATCAAGATGAGGTACCATAATGGATATATATTGATGCAGTAAATGATGAGGTATTCCTAAGAAATGTTATAAGGAAGAATATATTGATTTAACTAAGGCTTGACTAATAAAGGAGGAAAGAATACACAACAAAGCCTCAACTCCCACCAACTCATGGGGGTATGTTCAATGTTGATTATGAGTAGAAAAAAGAAGAAGAAGAAGAGGATAATGTTCCTCTTATCAGAAACAGACCTTGTAGGCCCCCACTTTAGGCTACTCTAAGTGGGAAAGACATGCCTCCAAGTTTTAGGTAAGGATATTCAATCATCCATCTTGTACCTTCACAATAACCTATAATAGCCATTGCATCTATTTAGGATATTACGACAAAAAACTTGGGCTAGCTAGGTCCCAATGCCATTAATCTTGAGGAAGAGTCCATATAAGGAATCAAAATTTCAATGGAAGGACTCTAGACACTATATGGGAGAATTGTTGAGAAAGTATACACAAGGAATAAGTCTCCTAGAGACATAATGAGAGGAGTAGTGTCTCCTTCATTATCTTCCAAAACTCCCAATGTAAGTACTACAACATTGCCCTCCTTCCCTATTATTGAAACATTCATAATTGCTCCTACTTTTTCTATAGCTCATACTCCCATATTCACATCCCCCACCACTACTTACTTTGGGGAAACCATTCCCCAATTCATCTCCCATGCCACTACCAACATTTCATCACCATCAAGCTCCCAAATCACTAGTGTTAGCCAAGCTATGGGTTCTAACCCTCCTCA
>JARHVA010000730.1:1812500-2012500 GCA_037957365.1 Torreya grandis
TTTCCAACTTCATTAGTAAATAACTAGGCAACCTAAGGGAGGGCACCATCATCACTTCCAATCAGATACCTTTGTAATTAGGGTAGATCTAGAAGCTACCTATTTATCTTTGTGCCTATCTAACTTCTGATGGAGCCATTTACATTTCACATTCAGTGATGGATTTATAAATAGGAGAGTATAAGTCTTATATGATTATCTTGATTTGGTAATTGAAATAGTAAATGTGCATTGCAAAATATGTCTAGGGCACAATTTTATTTCATGTAAGAGTTTGTGTGTTTGGTCGTAATTATGTAGTTATACATATAACATCCAAAAAATATCTCATCATATAAAATGGATCCCTAGTTTTATATGTATTATGCATAGATAAAATTAGGTTATTGGTAATAATATTCCTAAGTGAGGGGATATATTGATCTTCTAGAATTATTTACAATAGTGGTATATCCCTTATATCCATGCATCTAATGTGAGAACTACCAAATATTATATCTAGTAGGGTGAGACCAATCCTAATTCCCTGTATGAATTGGGAAATAGGTATATTCCCTTGGTCATCCATGAAGACTCTAGTTGTGTTTTTTTTCCCATGAAGCTAAGAATGTTTTTGAATTGTGTGCCCTATACTAGCTATTAATAATACTCTAGTTATAGTCTAGATTTGGTAAGGGTAGGTCATAATATTTTTCAAAACTCAACACTAAGATAAATTTGATGGGAAACCATTGGTTCATTGACTTTAGCAATCCATTTTTACATCTCGACTTCCTATAGATGCCATATAATAGGTTAGTTCATGGCATGAACTCTAGTTTTTTTGTGGCTTTATGGAGACCAGTATCTTGGATTGATAGGATGTCAAATTCAAGCTAAATAATGTGGGGCATGGTCTTAGAATCATTGATATCCCTATCTCCCTCAACATTTTAATAGACACTACTATAATGCATGCCCCCATAGTTTATGGATTTGGTGATGAACTATGTGTCCTTGAACATGATTGAATTATGATTTGAAATATAAAATCATCACTTATGAGTGTAATTCTCTTAATTAGGGTGGAAGTTCCTACATGTCACATTTTTTCAATGTTTAGGTAGTAATTGACATCCTTTGGTATCTATCTACAACATCCATGCTTTGATAATGGTAGCCTAGGTATAACTTTTGAATTATCTCAAACTAGGTTGAATTGAGAACATAGATAATTGACAGAGAAAATGCTTAAGGATTCAAATGTAAATGTAGGTAAAAATAGTTGAGTTTGGTATCTTTTTGTAGATTTCCTTGATTAATGTAAGGATTGATGAAGATTCTAATTCATGCCATATTAATGGTGAGTTCATCATCTTTGCATTCAAAATACCCAAACTATTTCTTTTAGCATTTAACTGATCTTAGAATTCAAATTTAGCACTGATTACTTTTGATTCACCATCAATTCTAGATTTAAAGCTAAATATTTCCACCTTTTGACATGTGGCATTCTACCTTAGACTTAGCTAGACATTCGTAGGGCTTGAAGATGACTATGCTACTTAGTTATCTTAAATGTAAACACATGGCACTTTATGATTACTCTTGGACCCTTGGAGTGTAACTTAGTGTGATGAGTCATTTGTGTTATGGCATGTGGTGTCTCTCTATTAATAGTGATATTTTAGATGGGGCCCTTTAGCTCTAATTGGTTACAAGAGTGCCACATATCACTCTCATAGGTAATCAAAGGTTCTTCTCCTCTAGGTGGCTCTCTCACAAAATATCATGGGTTTTCCTTGATAAGTGTCATTTTTGGAAGGCCTCTGGGAAACTATCAACAATTTTTTTCACATGTTTGGCTTAGGTGGAGACACATGTCACTCTTAGAGATTTGTTGGTTGATCTCAGGATGTAGATTTGTTGGATTGACAAGTGGCATCATGTCACAGGTCCAGTGAAGACACACATCACTTTTAAGGGCCTTAGGAGGTGTTATAGTGGATATTTGAATATAATCAATGCAATCATGACAAGTGTCATCATCATTTTGATCCATAGGGGGCATGCATCATTCCTGTGAGCTTATCTTCATTATTTTACCACTTGTTACTCTCACAAAGGGACATGGATAATTATATACCATCAGGCCTTGAATAGATATCAAAGATGATCCACGTTTCCTTCTTAGATATCTCACAAGATTTGGATTGGATGTAATGTGGTGTTAACACACATCATTATAAAATGGATCTAAAGGGGACATGTGACACTTTGAAAGACTTCTTGAGTTTGGATTGTCATGTTTGAGATATATCGAGATATCATGCAGGCTTGAAAATTGTAGTGAGATGCATGGTGAATCAAATTAAATAAACTTGACCATGGGGACTAGGATCTTGACACATATCCTATGGATTTGAATTCTAGTGGCTAACTCACTCATAGTATTTTGGGATATTTCCACATGGATCCTGGGTTTCATATATTTGTTCCAAGTATCCTGCATGGGGTGATGAACCATTAAGGAGTATCAAAGCCTAACGATGTGGAAACCTATCCTCTTTAGGTCATAATCTTAAATTTGAAATCCTATGAGGCATCTCAAACCACTAATTTAACTTTGACATCTTGTGAAGCCAAGTGATAAGTTGAATTAGACTTATGAAAATGTCAAACACTCATCACAAGCCAATTAAATAAGGCTAAAGCAAAATTACATAAGTAAATGCTTTAAATAAAGTTTAAGGTTATTCTAGTAATATTTGTTGATGTTTGTGGCTCTCATGTTGATCTGAGAACTAGGTAAAATCTCCTTCACAAATCCTATCTACACATTTTAAATTAATTTCATGGTTAATTTTTCATTATTTTAATGAAAACTTGTAATAACTTGAATATTTTTTAGTGTTGATAAATATTGAAAAATGAAAAATTAACCAAAAATTACTAGGAAGTATTAAATCATATTGATTATGTAGATAAATGACTTAACACCCTTGGAATCTTAGGCATTTTGGAAAATTTAGGAAAGGAGGGTCCCCATTCTGGGAATACAGGGTTGTTGAGCATTAAAAAATGGTGACATCTATAGGGAAACCTTGCAAAATGTTAGAATCCATATCTTCTATTAAAATATGAATCAACAATCAATCACCTCATTATGATTCTTAGACAAAATCAAAACTACTTTTTAGAACTAATGAAAGCTCACAAGCTAGAACTAGAGTTAAAACCTTTTAGAAAATCATACTATGTGTGTGTTATTAATTTCATTAACCATTTCCATTGGGTTCATAAATGATCAATTTAAAGCTTCAAAACATTAGACATGAAATAACTCAAGCATTATTTAGATTTAAATAATAATGCTTTGCTAAATTAGGGATGCTTTGGGTATTGATCTATTTCCATCCAGGCATCCATAGCCCTAAAAAAGATACCTTTGGCTCTATTTTATAACTTTATCTACTACTAACTAGGAATAAATAGCCTCAATGGAGATTTCCTAAATCGCCATTTATGAAAAATGTACTTTATTATTTCACTCATTGGTGTATTATATATATATATATATATATATATATATATATATATATATATATATATATATATATATATATATATATATATATTTGTTCATAAACCAAAATGGCTAGGAACTAGAATTACCCATGTGTAAGGATTGTTTCAAGATAGTATAAATGTTATCCACCTTTAGATAGCAAGTTCTACCCAAATAATTCATTTAGTGTATTTGAGTGACAGGATGATGGCCCACATAGATTAAAATTTAGTTCAAGTAAATTCTAAGTCATCTAAAATATATTACATCCTTAAAATAACTTTTAACTAACCCCACCTAGTTTTTCTAAATTAGAATAAATGTTAGATGTTTCCAAACTTTCGACTACAATGTTTAAGATCATAAATCCCTTCTTCCCATTTTAATATCATATTGACACAAATCAAGCCAATAAATTTTTTTCTAGAAGACTTATTACTAAGCTAAATCACATGACAAAAAATAAACACACAACAGAAAAGTAAAAAGAGAATGACAAAAAAGCAAAGCAAGAAAGCAAAGTAGAAATCAAGATACAAAGGGAAATTTCACTATCCCTACCTACTCTAACTCTAAATAATCTTACTTTATTTTTGGGATTTATGATATAGCAACAGAGAAATAATGCTTCATGTATTTCACATTGAATAGTAAGGTTAAGTCATTCCTTTGCATGTCTTTGAGTTTGAATGTATTTTCACTAAGTATCTCTACTAATTGATAGGGTCCAATCTAGAGGGGAGTGAACTTGTCATCATTTTTTTTTAATCTTGGGATTTATCCCATATTATGACTAAGTCTAAGAATAATAAGGATTTATTTGTCTTATTTGTTGAGCCACCTTTTCACAACATCTTGATGCTTGCTAAAATTTTGTAATCGTTCATCTCTAGCATCCTCCATTTGGATGATGTTTAGTATCATATACTACACTTTCTCATAATCTTCCGTGTGTTTAGCTATAAACTCATATGTGGGAAGTTTAAATGTGTTGGGAAATATATATTACTACCCATAAAATAATAGGAATGAGGATACCTTGAGTGCCTTTTTGTACTTGGTTTTGTCTGCCATAAAGTGTACTTTAGTAAGGACTATCATTCTCTTGGTCTCTTTTTTGTAAACTTCTTAATGGCATTGATCATGTCTTTTTTAGTAGATTCAACCACTCTATTACCCTTGGGGTAGTAATTTTAACCAAACTTGATGATGATCTAATTGTTATATTCCCATTCAGTAAAATTAGATGATGCAAAGGTTGGGTCATTATCACATAATAGAGATAGGGGTATTCCAAATTGAGTAATGGTATTTTATTTAAGGAACTTGATGATATTAATTGTTTTATTGTTCTTGGTGTCCACGTCTTCAATCTACCTATTGAAATAGTCTATGTTGATAAATATAAATTTGTGTCCCACCAAGGAGTTGGGGTTAATTATGCCTATAAAGTCCAGGTCCCATTTTTCAAATGGCTTTGCATCAATTATAGGTTGCAAAGGCATTGTTACCTTTACTTTTGTTTAGTCAAATACTTTACATTGGTGGCATGTTCACACATGAACATGAGTGTTTTTTAAAATGGTTGGACAAAAATATCTAGCACTTAATATCTTCTGTGTAGTAGTAAATCTTGAAGGATGACCACTTATTATCTTGTCATGGAAACTATCCATGATCTTAGTGGGTTCAAATTTAGAAACACATATAAGATAAATTCCTTCATATTTTTTTACATAGAGGATTCCTCTTTTGATCATAAAGTGAGATGATCTCAATTTGATGTCTCCTTTTAATTCTCTTTTGAGGTATGGGAGACATGTTCCATGTAGTAAGTAATGATAAATGTCCTTATACCAATCTCCACTAGGTACTTGGTTCACTTCCACCTGCAAAACATCCATGTGAGGACCAGTGTTTGTAATGAGTTGCATAACACCTTGACATCTTATTAACTTAGAAAATTTTATCTCTAAGTCATATTCTTAAATCTTGGTCATCCACTTCCCTCTTTCTTCACCAAGTTCATTCTTTCCAAACATCAATTTGATAGTTGGTTCAAACACTATGGATTATGTCTTGTTTTTTAGGATGTAGTGTTGGAATTTCTCTACATCCTTCATAGTGCATAAGCTTACTTGTCTAGAATAGGATAATTCAGCTCTATGTTCTTCAAATTAGTGATCATGAAGGATATGGGGTGATCTTTGTCATCTTATTTATATGTTAAGACAACATCAATAGTATGATCATAAAAAAAAGATTATAGATAGAAATATTTATTAAAATTAGGACTTATCAGAACATGTGCTTGAATAATAACATCCTTGATGTCTTGAAAGGCCTTCTCCACCTTAATTTCCCATTCTATCTTGAACTCCTTATTTAGCATGGCATTTAGTGGTTTCATAAACTCTAAAAAAATAGAGGTAAACTTTCTCAAAAGTTTGATTTTACCAAAGAAATATTTTAACTCTTTTTTTCTATTTGGAACTTTCACATTTGAAATTGCATTTATCCTATCAGGGTCAATGGTCATAAATTTTTGAGTGATCACATGTCCTAAGAGTTTACCTTAAGCCTCACAAAGATGATTTTCTTGGGGTTAAAGGAAATGCCATACCTTCTACACTTCTCCAACACTTGTTTAATACATCATGTGATCTTCCCTATTATTGAAAAAAATTATAAAATAATCCATGTAAATAATAATGCATTTATTTATTTATTTGTGAAACACATGGTCCATCACTCACTAGAAGTCACTCCCACACATTGATATGTTTGAATGGCTTTCACTTGTAGGTAAATGTTCCCCATTTAGTTGTGAAGGTAGTCTTAATTCTATCACTCTTGTTTACCAGGACTTTGTTGTAGCTTGAAAATAATCCAAGAATGACATCATTCCATACCCATTTATTGACTGTATGACTTCATCCAAAGATGGAAAAGGGTAATTATCCTTCTTAGAATATCTATTTAAGTTTTAAAAATTAATGCAAAGTTAGATTTCTCCATTCTTATTTTAAATTGGAAATAGGTTGGTAACCCATGTCGAGTGTCATACAAGAAAAAATATCCTTGCATCGATCAATTTATTTACTTCTTTATGAATCAGTGGTTCCAACACTAGATTTAATAGTCTTTGTCTCTGCCTAAAAGGTTTGCAAACATCCTTTAAGGGGATAGTATGAGTGTTGACACTAACGTCAAATATATTTAGGTCATCATATGACCATGAAATAATATCTTTGAACTTGGTTAAGAGAGTGGCAACTATTTTCACTTCTTCATTGGTACAAGCTAGACCAATGTTAACATTTTATTCATCCCTAGGACCTCTCAAGTTGTGTTTCTTGTAGTCCTTCCCACTTAATTTGAGCTACTTAGATTTAATCTCTTTCTTATTTGGATAAGACATCCTTTCCAAGGAAATCATGACTTTGGGGATTTTATTCAATTTAAGATGGATTACTCCATCTTCGTTGTCCTTCAAATCTTGTATAATACTTTCATCTTATTCATCAATGATATGAGATTTGAGTATGCCAGTTGTTGATCAAATTTAACTTTTAGGTTAAATTGGGGCACCCCTAGGTAAAAACATAACTTTTTTTATGCTTTAGGGGTCTAATAAATATTCTTAAAGGTGTTTTATATGTTAATAAATCTCATTTATTTTGTACTAGCCTTTGTCTTTAGTCATTTTGGGTCATTTTGAGGTAAAAAAAGGTGAATTTAATGACTTGTATGGATTTATAAGGAAGTTTGGATATTTTAGAGGATGATTTCATTCCCCATGTATCATGTTAGGTTTTAACCAACCATTTTTAACTAAAACATGGTAGGTCACTCAAAAAAAGGGTATTTTTTTAAAGAAAAGAAGAGTTTGGTAGTTGTATAGCCTCCTTGGGAAGTGTGCCACATGGTAAAAGGTTTTGAATATTAACATTCCACATGTTCATTTATATGTTTTTAATGCTTTGAAAATGTGATTTCTAAGCTAAAACCATTTTGCTCCATTTTCACCCTTTTTGGCTAACAAAAGTGACCTACAAGTTTGTACTTGGTACAGTCAGCATAAGAGGTTTTAGGAAAAATGCTCTTGGGGGTGTATTATAAACTCATAAATATTAAATTTTATGTTTTTTTTTAGAGTAATGGTGGTCTAATATTTATGAATTATTCTTAATAAGTTGACATTTCAAATTTTCTTGCTAATATATGTACCCTATAGGTTTTGCTTCATTTAGGGTAAATCTATATGATATAATTGGCTATACTGACTATATATGATTATAGGTACATCCTCAAATTTAATTTTTTTAATTTTTTCATGTTTTTATTTCGTTTTAATAGCTCAAATAACTCACCTTGTAGGAGGGTGTTGATATTGTACTTGCATTCAAATTCCACCATTTTCAAAATCCCTCTTTCTCTGCAAGGGAATTGACATGATATATCATGGTGTTTAAATCAACTAAATGGTCATGGTAACACACTTATTTCAAGGTTTTAATATCCAAGGTGAATAATATTTAGTTTCTTATTCCATTGGCATGCACAGTCAATTTTTTATCCAATTCTACTTGTAGTCATGGTGAATTATATGGATAAGACCTATATAAAATATCTATAGAGATGTAATGAAGGTTTAAAGGCTTTTTTTACCTTTTATAATCATTATGTATTATTTTATACCTTCCAATGAGTTTTAAAAGGTCACTATAATAGTCATATATAACACCTTCTCACTGTCTACAATGGAAGTGCACCTACAGGTACTTTAAAAGAGGTTTCACATTGAGAATAAGGTTTTAAAGTTGGTTTAAAATTATTTGATATGGAAAATGTATTAAGAGGTAAAATGGTGTTGAATATACATACACCATATATAGTTACAATTCACTACCTATGCAACTAGTCTACATGCTAAACTCAATCATACTCACCTATAGGAAACCAACAAAGAACAATGAAACCATTTTTAAGTGTTAAGATTGATTATGTAACCCTCTTTGAGATATTTATGCTTGGTTAGAACATGGACAATATTTTTAATGGAAATTTTGATAAGATTAAGGTGGATTTTACCTTCAAAATGGATGATTGTAGGTTTAGGGACTCTTCTCCTTGAAAGTATCAGATGGAGTTCCTTGTGGTTTTTTGATATATTTTATCATATTTTCAAGGAATTATCATGATTACAAATAGATAAATCTTATATTCCCCATGTAATAATATACCCTTTAAAATTTGGAAGATCATATGATAAAGGGAAGGCAATTTTTGAAAGTCCTAAGCTTGCCAAATTATGACTATCTATAGGTAGTGTTATCTATAGGACTGAGTCCTAAAGAGACATGTGTTAACCTAAAGTTGTAAATTAGGACTTACAAACACATGAAAGTGATTCAAAAATTTTAAAAATTGAAACACATGAAAGTGATTAAAAAATTTTAAAGGTGACATACATGATCTAATGATCACCTAAAAGGTTAGGATACTATTTTTAGACCCCTATTCATAGCTATAGTCCATATACTAAGGAGATGTTGACCTACAACAGGGTGTATAAATAGTGAGCTAAGAAGTGAGGTATGAAGGTTGTCAAGTAATATAAATGACCTAAAATGTTTCAAAAAAATCATGAAATGGTTATAATAATACTCAAGAGGTTATCAATCACTACATATAAATATCCCTTCATTTGAAAACATGCATCTACAACCATTTTAGGTGACTATGGGAAACAATGGGCAAAAAAGGGACTATGTTTGATGAGGTTTAGCATAAAAAATGTGGAAAAAAAGATATAAATAGGTTCAATATGATTATATGTTACCTATATGAGGTTTTTAACACTCTTTTGGAGTTAAACCATACATTTATACTTACAGGAGTCATCTTTTAGCAACAAAGGTAGACACAGTCAACAAATAATGAACAAAGGATACATACTTTTGAGGTTGGAAATAAATAATATGGAACATTTGTATAAAAAAAATAGTATAATGAATAATAAAATATAAATAATATCTCATATAATTTTATTCAAATTCAAAACACTATAAAATTACCTACAAATGAGCCCTATTTCAGAGAAAATATAGTCATAATTGAAACTCAGTCTTGATTGAGTAAGAGGTTTTAAGAGTTATAAATGTTATGTAGTGAGTTTTCAACATAAAAAAATTTAAAAAATATTAAAATTTATTTTTTACCTTTGGAGGTGCTCTTTCCCATGAGAATCATGCCAATAGAGTTCAAAATAAGCCAAACAAAGTCAAAGTGTGCACATTCTGCCTTCAAGAAGTTTGTGTAGGATTTTCATGGTTTTGAAGGATATATACCTATTACCAAGATATGATTTTTGGTGTTAACCATTAAAATTTTTATAATACAATCATTGAATTTTATGTAAGGAATTACAGGATTTCCCTTTGTTTAATCTCAGATAGAGGGCACTCCCTTATGAGGTCAAATTGGTAGTTTTGAAGAATGGAGGAAAAGTGATGAATCACATGAATTTTGAACATTTAAAAGAGGTTTAGGAAGCTGAGGGAAACTTTTAAAAACGTGATAAAAACCTCACATAATATATAAACCCAATAGGGTGATCTAGAATTAAAAGGTTGTAGGCAGGCCTAAAGGCAAGTGTTTGGCCTAAGGACCAAATAAGAGAACAATGACACTTATATCCATAAGAGTGATTTAAAATTTGTTGTATAATTTTTTTGGGATGTAATTATACTTTTTTATCCAATTTTATGTAAAGGAAATCATGATATTGGAATTTTGGGCCTTGGACCAACATAGGCCTATTAGGCATGACTAGGCCTAACATCCAAAAAGGAGGTCAAATTTATATATGGATTTAGAGGACCACTAAAACCTATTTTATCATGCCTATATAGGTACATAATAAATTTTAAATATTTTAAATTTTATAATAAATCGAAGGAAAGTCATTTTGGGCTCAAAACTAATGTAGACCTATAGGAAAAGAGGAAAACAAGATCGATAGGAGAAGTTCAAGTGATCTTATCTTTCATGATGCTTTGCATGGAGGAAAATGGATTTTAGGTAGTATAATAGTGTCCTTTAATGACATGTTTTTGGAATTTTTTTTCAATTCCAATGTTAGGTTTCTATGAGAAAACCTTAAGAGTAGGAACAAACCTAAAACCCTCCAAAACCCTTGCTCAAAACCAGATGGATAAAATGGAGTTGGATAGCTGATAAAAGGTAATACATTTATCATGAAACATATTGGAAGTTTCATAGGAATAACTCAAGTTCCTACCTATCCTTTTTAGTTGTATGAACATGTATGGATGGGGTGAGAAATAGGGTATTTTTGACAATTTTTATGTTGTGTAGGTTCTTGGAAGAGTTTAAAGATGAAACAAAAATTTGGAGAAATATTAAGAATTTTTATAACTCTAAATGGTCATTTAATTCCTAATAAAAACTCCTAAGTTTCTCAATAGGAGCTTTCATCTCAGCTAGTCAAAACTGGCATATTAGACAAGCTAGTGAAAAATGTGAAAACTCTAAGGGAAAGTGATTTTAAGGTACCCACGATGATTTTAAGGAAATTAAGGATATTAAAAAATTTCATACACTCCATATAATTTAATTTAATGATAAAATAATCTCTTTTTTGAATCCAAGTGTGTAAAGTGCATGAAGGAAGAGTTTTGTGGACTATAGATAATGATAGCTCCATTTCAAGTGATTTTAGAGGACCAAACCTGTAACCAATGCATGGAGAGGAATTATTGAGACCCTTCCCATTATTTCCAATAATTGTACCTATTCCTAGTGAGTTATGAAGAATTTAAAGGAGGCCAATCATGAGGGTAGTTTTTCTAAGCTAAGACAAGGATTTTTATGCCAATTTTCATGATGTTTATGACTTGGATTAACACTTGTGATTATTGAAATTTCATGGTTAATCCAATATATTATTCCCATGAATAATTAACTCCTTTTATAATCATTAAAAGATTCATTATGGCCCTTTTAATTATCTCTTTTCCTCTCTCTCTCTCTCAAGTTCTATAAGAACTAGCCATTTTGGCAATGTACTAGATGTTCTACCTGAGTATGGTGAATATTGCTCATTTGTATACATTTTTATTAATAAGAATACTAATTTTTACCTCCTCCATGAATTTTCTTAGTGTTTTCATTTATAAATTCTTGGTTTTGAATAAGTGAAGACTATGGATTCTTTAACATGTTTCTTTCTTTCATACTATTTATAGTTGGAAAGCTTCTTCTTGCAGGGAATGTGAAGTGTTTTATGAAATTTAAAGTATTGATTGAGTTATTATTTTCATTAGTGCCCTAATAATCCTATTTTCTAGTCTTCCTAACTTTTCACATTCATCCATAACCTCACAATGTGGCATTGATGTGAGAAGATGAAGATTGGAGAAGTTTATATTTAGTTTGTCCCTTGATTTTAAGTCTAACATCCAAATGGTTGGAAGTCATCAATATATTTTGGTGTAACACCTCCCTTAGGTTATATTGATTTCAATTTTTTCTCTCCCTTCCCCCCCCCAAATTTAAGTGTAGTTGTAATCCAAAGTGGTACATTGAGGAAACTAGCCCTATATATAGATTCACCTAATGCCTTAGGCTACCCACAACCCTATAAGTGTTTCTATTGTGCCACTTGGATGAGGAAATCTTTTACATCTCATCAAAGGGTGAAAATACAAGTGACATCAGTTTTTTTCATGCCCATTTTTAATCTTAGATCAACAAGTTGAGATATTTTTGGTGTTGTCTCTCAAAAATCAGCACTTAAAAGCATCTATCAAAGCATCAATGGTAAATTTGAAGATACATCAGTTGGTCAAGCATTCTAGGTTTCCTTTTGAATATTTTTGGTAGAATTTTTCTTTGTGTTCTTGCTTTCAATGAGGTTTCATGGCTAATTTTGGTGTTGAGTACAATTCTTCGTAAGTTGGTGAGACATTTCAAAATTGTGCCATTCCTTATCAACAAGGGAAAGTTATGAATCAGCCCTTCCATGAAGTGTAACATCCCCAATATGATCATATTAAACCTTATCATGAATTTTATTAATCCTATATCTAGCCTCCTCAACATCTTACTTCTCTTAGTCAACCTAGCCACTTCCCAACTCGTCCATTTCCACTTTTAAGCAAACACTTTTAGGCTATGATAAGTACATGTTAGAGCTTGCTAATATAAGTGGATGTAGTCAATAGGTTCTTATTCATCTTATTTATAGGGTGATATATGCATTATATTTATTCAAAATATAGTGGGTACCTATTGAGAAAGCTTATTAGAAAAGGCTCAAAAGTGAGATGCTTGATGTGAGTGGTCTAGTTTCTTCCTTAGAAGATAGGCTCAGAGTTCATGAAATGAAACCTCACCAAACCTATCAAACTTCATATTCATTTCCCATGTTTTCTATCAGTAACATATTATCCCTAATCATGAGCCCAATCAAGGATATCAAAGTCATATTTCTCCCAATCAGTTAGAAGAGAGAGTTGAAAATAGAAACCTTGTTTTTGAAGTTAATCTTAATATGAAATTTGAGTTGGATAATATGCATATGCAACATGTAATGTTGGAAATAATAAAGTGGATTTAAATCCCTAATTTATTTTTCATATTTAATTCCCACCACCTCAAAAATATACTTCTAATCTTAATATCCTAAGTTGGAGTAAGATAATGGAATCATGGGGAAAAAAATAAGATGGAAGCATTGTCAAGGAGTGTGCAGTGGAGAATGGAGTTTATCCTTTTAATGTCCCTCCCACCCTTCCTAAAGAAGCTTATTATGTTCCATGTTAGACCTCATATATTAATTATTCTAATGATGATTCATATGAACCTCAAGAGAGAATTTTTTAAGAGAACCTAGCCAAGCAAATTGAAGAGTTAGAGTCAAAGATGAGATTGTTCAGTCAAGGTACGATGAAAGGCTTAGACACAAAAGAAGATCCTATGCCTAAAAATACCACATCTACCCTTCCTTAAAATATTTTTCAAGCTAAATTATATGTGGATGAGGTGTTTTTCAAGTGGAAGGAAGAAAATCAAGTGGTTTTATCACAATGTCTTCCTCCCCTTCCTCAAGAGATTCCAAAAGAATCCCCTATACATCACTCTCAATCTGATTTTGAGTTCTATGTGCCACCTCCACCAACTAGTTCATCTTGTTATCACCCCATCACCCATTACCTTGATGAACCTATGGTATGGGAACCTAAGAAGGAGAATTTGGTTGATAAAAACATATAAATTTTCCTTGAAGAGATCCTAACTCCTTGACAGCTTCATTGGACTAAGTCACATCAATTCAAAATGCCTAGTCTTGAAATCACAATGAAAGACATAGAGAATCCTATAGCCCATGAGAACCAAACTCTAGTTTTAGATGTTTAAATGCAATTTTAGATCTCTAAAGAGAAAAATAATGATAAATAAGAGTCGATGTCTTGTGTGTAAATTTTTGATCAGGTGGATAAATAAGAATATCTTTTATTTGTCAAAGAGGAAGAAAGGATCATTAGCTCTTCCATCACTTTATAAGCTATGATGGATGGGAAATAAAAATTTCATAATCATCCTTTGGATGACTTGTTTTAAATAATTGGATTAATATTTACCCTTCTTCAAGGAGGATATGATCTAGTCAAAGATGGAGAACGCAGCCTTGATACTCAAATACATATGCAAAGGAAATTAATATTTCAAATCTATCCTTCCAAGAGGCATATGAATCTAATGATGACATGTTTGAAATAATAAATATTGGATATCATTCTCTCAGTAAATTGGGATAAACATGTCAGATCTTGAAGGATGGAACAAGCTCTTATTGACCTCAATCTTCTAAGGAACAAAACTCAATCCTCTTGAAGTCATGGCTACTAAGGAGATACAAATTGACCATGAAATGAAGAGTTAGTATCCATATGAAGTGTGTGAAAATATTCAAGAGGAGCATATCTAAATCGGATACCTTTATATGGATGATCCACTTGAGGGAAGATCAAGTGAAGTGCTAAGGAAAAGGTTTGATCTACAAATCATTTTTTTCAAAGAGAAGTATGCTTGGAACTATGTTTCATCTCACCATGAAGATGACTCAAGAAGTTTTCCTTTTGATCCTAGAAATTAGGTATGCTTAGTATCTAGTTGTGCATAATAGTTTTTTCTTTTATTCCCCTAAGTGCTTTGAGCACATGTGTGTGTCTTGTTAGTTTGTTGTCTTGTTTTGTGTATGTGTCCTTGCTTTGAGTGATTGAGATAATTAGTGGTCTTATCTTGATCAAAATCTATGGTTAAATCCCTATTGTTATGTATTAGACTTTAAATTACTTCCTATGCCTAATGGATTGATAAGGCAACTGGTCTAGTTAGTATAACAAGCATACTACCCCTATGAGTCACCAATTTTGCTAACCAAATTTGATTTCTAGGTTAAATTGGGGCACCCATAGGTAAATCCCAACTTTTTTTTATTTTTTAAGGGTCTAATAAATATTTCCAAAGGTTTTTTATGGGATAATAAATGTGATTTATGTTTTACTAGCCTTGGTATTTAATCATTCAGTCCTTTTAGTCATTTTGGGTCATTTTAAGGTCAAAAAAGTTGCATTTAATGAATTGTATAGATTTATTAGGAAGTTTGAAGATTCCAAAGGGTGATTTCATGATATATATGTCATATTATGTCTTAACCAACCATTTTTAATTGAAAATTGGAAGGTCCCTAAAAAAAGGTAGTTTTCTTGAAGAAAAGAAGAGTTTAGCACTTATATGGCCTCCTTGGGAAGTGTGTCATGTGGTAAAAGGTTGTAATTTGAATTTTTATTTTACTCATATTAATTTCTATGTTTATAATTCTTTTGAAGTTTCATTCTTGAGCTAAAACCATTTTCTTCATTTTTCACCCTTCTTATCAAATAAAAGTGACCTACAAGTTTATACTTGGTACGGTCAACATAAGAGGTTTCAAGAAAAATGATCTTGGGGGTGTATTATAAACTCAATGAGATTCCATTTGATGTTTTATTTAGGTTAATGGTCCTCTAATATTTATGAATCATTCTTAATAATTTAACCTCTCAAATCTACCTATTAATCTATGTACCCTATAGGTTTTACTTCTTTTTGGGCAAATATATATGATCCAATTGGTTATGATAATTACATATGATGATATATACACCATAAAATGTATTTTATGTTTTTTTCATGTTTTAGGTTGATTTTATAGCCCAAAAAATACACCTTTTAGGAAGGTGTTGATACTGAACTTGCAATCAAATTCCACCATTTATAAAATCCCTATTTCTTTGCAATGGATTTGACATGATGTATAATGGTGTTTCATTAAAATAAATGGTCATTTTCAAACCCTTAATTAAATTTTAAAATATCTAAGGTGAACAATATTGAGTTTTATAGTCCATTGGCATGCACAGTCGGCCCTTTACTCAATTCTACTTATAATCATGGTCAAGTAAGTGAATTAAACCTATATAGCATGTCTACATAGATGTAATGAAGGTTTCAAGACTTGGTTTACCTTTTATAATAATTAGGTAGTAGGTTATACCTTTTAATGAGTGTAAAAAGGGCACTATAATAGTCATATATAATACCTTCTCACTATCTGCCATGGAAGTGCACCTATAGGTTCTATGAAGGATGTTTTCACATTGAGAAGAAGGTTTTGAATCTAGTTTCAAATGATTTGAGATGTAAAATTTATTATGAGTTATAATGGTGTTTAATATTCATACACCATACATAGGTCCAATTCATTGCCTATACACCTAGTCTATAGGCTAAACTCGATGATACTCACCTATAGGGAACCAACAGAGAGCAAAGAAACCATTTTGAAGTGTTAATATTGATTATGGAACAATCCTTGAGATATTTATGGTTTGGAATAACATGGAAAATATTTATAAGGGCCAATTTGACTGGATTAAGGTGGATTTTACCTTCAAAATTGATGACTGTAGGTTTAGGGACTCTTTTCCTTGAAAGTATGAAACATAGTTCATTAGGGTTTAGTTGATATCTTTTAACATAGTTTCAAGGACTTATCATGAATATAAATGGATAAATCTTATATTTCCCATGCAATAAAATACCCTTGAAAATTTGGAAGGTTAGATGATAAAGGGAAGGTAGTTTTTGAAAGTCTTAAAGTTGCCAAATTATGACTATTTATAGGTAGTGTTATCGACATGATTGAGTCCTAAAGAGACTTATATTCACCTAAAGTTAAAAAATTAGGACTTAAAACACATTAACATTATTAAAAATGTTTAAAGGTTACATACATGATCCAATACTAATTTTGGCATGAAATAAAATGGAGTTTAGGGAGGATAATATGGTCCTTGAAGGACATGTTTGTCAAATGTGTCTACAATTCCAACATCATGTTTTTATGAAAAAAACCTTAAGAGTGGGAACATACCTAAAACCCTCCAAAACCCTTGATAGAGACCCTATGGATAAAATTGAGTTGGATAACTAATAAAATGGAATATTTTAATTATTAAAACTATTTTAATTTTCATAAGACTCACTCAATATCCCTCTTATGATATTTATTTCTATATACTTGTACTAATGGGGTGAGAAACAAGGTATTTTTGACTGTTTTTTATGTTGTGTAAGTTATAGGAGGATTCTAAAGATGAAACCAAATTTGGGAGAAATATTAAGACTCTTTATAACTCCTAATATTAATTTAATTAATTATAAAAACTCCTAAGCACCTCAATAGTATCTCTCATCTCAGCCATTCAAAATTGACATATTGGCCAAGCTAGTTTGAAATGTCAAAAATCTAAGGAAAAGTGATTTTAAGGTACCCATAATGATTATAAGGTAATTTAGGGTCTTTAAAATTTTAGTCCACTCTCTCCAACATATTTTCATGATAAATTTTTCTCATTTTGGAATAAGTATGTAGGGTACATGAAGGAAGAGTTTTTTGGACTATAACTGATGATAGCTCCCTTCCAACTGATTCTAGATGACCAGATATGCAACCAATGCAAGGGGATACATGCCTAATAACCTTAACATTATTTAAAATAATTTTATCTGGTATTATTAATTTATTAGGCATTCAAAGGAGGCCAATCATGAAGGTATTTTTATTGAGCCAAGACAAGGAATTTTATGCCACTTTTCTTGAAGTTTATGACTTCGATTGACACTTGTAATTCCTGACCTTGGATGGTTACTCTAATATACTATTATCATGAAAAAATAACTCCTTATATCACCTTGTAAATTTTCATTATTACCCTTGTACTTCTTTCTTTTCCTCTCTCTCTCAAGTTCTATAAGAACTAGCCATTTTGGCATTGTACTAGATTCTCCACCTGACTATGGCAAAGAACTATTCATTTTTATACCTTTTGATCAATAATAATAATGATTCTTACCTCTTCCATGACTGTTATTAGTGTGTTTATTTGTAATGTTTGATTTTCATATGTGAAAACTAAGGATTCTTTAGCATGTTGTTTCATTTTTGCATACCATTTACAATTGGAAAGCTTCTTCTTACAAGGCATGTGAAGTGTTATAGGAAATTTCAAGTATTAAATGAGTTATTATTTTCATTAGTGCCCTTATAGGCCTCTTTTATAGTCATTTTAACTTTTTTCATTCATCCATAACCTCATAATGTTGCATTAGTGAGAGGAGGTGAAGATTTGAAAAGTTTATGTTTAGTTTGTCCCTTGATTTCAAGTGTAACATGAATATGGTAATAAGTTATCAATATATTTTGGTGTATCACCTCCCTTAGGTTAGTTTTATTTCAATTTTTTCTCTCCATATTCACCCCACAAATTTAAGTGTAGTTATGATCCAAAGTGGTATATCAAGGGAACTAGCCCTATCTAGAGATTCACCTCATTCCTTAGGCTACCCAAAAGCATAGAAGTGTTTCTGTTGTGACACTTGGATGAGGAGAGATTTTACATCTCCTCAAATGGTGAAAATCCAAGTGAAATCAATTCTTGGCATACCTAGTGGGACTCTTGGTTTAAGAAGTTGAGAGATTTTTGGTGTGGTCTCTTAATAGTCAGCATTTAGAAGCATTTATCAAAGCATAGATGGATACTCTAGAGATACATCAGTTGGTCAAGTAGTCTAGTTTTCCTTTTAAATATTTTTGGTAACATTTATTTTGTTTTCTTGCTTTAAATGAGGTTTCATGGCTAATTTTGCTGTTGGTTACTATTCTTTTCAAGTTCGTTAGACATTTCAAGCTTATGCCATTCATTATCAACAAGAGCAAGTTCTAAATCAACCCTTCCATGAATTTTACCATCCCTAATGTGATCATATTCAACCTTATCATAAATTTTATTAGTCTTATATCTAGGGTCCTTAACATCTTACTTCTCTTAGTGAACCTAGCCACTTCTCAACTCCATCCATTTCCACTTTCAAGTAAACACTTTTGGGATATGAGAAGTAAATGTTGGATCTTGATACTCTAAGTGGATATTGTCAATAGGTTCTTATTCATCTTATTTATAGGTTGAGAGATGCATTAGAGTTGGTCAAAAGAGAGTGGGTACCTATTGAGAGAACCAATTAACAAAGGCTCATAAGTGAGATGCTTGATGTGAGTGGCCTAATTTCTTCCTTAGAGGATAGGATAGGAGTTCATGAAAGGAAACATCACCAAACATATCATCCTTAATATTGATTTCCCCAAGTTTTCTATCAACAAGATTTGATCCGTACTCATGAGCCCAATCAAGGATATCAAAGTCATCTTTCTCCCAATCAGTTAGAAGAGAGAGTTGAAAATAAAAACCTTATTTTTGAATTTAATCTTAATATTAAAATTGAGTTGGATAATGTACATATGCAACATGTTATGTTAGAATTAAAGGAATTGGATTCAAGATCTCATTTTCCTCTCATATTGCATCCCAACCACTTCAAAAAGAGACTTCTAATCCTAATATCCTAAGCTAGAGCAAGATAGTGGAATCATGGGGAAAGAAACAAGATTGAAGCACTATCAAAGAGTGTGAAGTGGAGAACTGAGTTGATCCTTTGCAAGTCCCTCCCACCCTTCCTCAAGAAGCTTCTTTGATTCCATGTCAGCCCTCATGTATTAATTATGATAATGATTATTCCTATGAACTTCAAGAGAGACATTTCTAAGAGAACCTATCCAATAAAATTGAAGAGTTAGATTCAAAGATGAGATTGTTGAGTCAAGGTGTGATGGAAGGTTTAGATCAAAAAGAAGATCTTAAGCCCAAACACATGCCATCCACCCTTCCTTAATAAATTCCTCAAGATAAATTAGATGTGTATGAGGTGTTTTTCAAGTGGAAGTAAGAAAATCATGTGGTTTTACCTGAAGGTATTCCTCCCCTTCCTCAAGATCTTCCAAAAGAATCCCCTACACTTCACTCTCAATCTAATTTTAAGTTCTATGTGCCACCTCCACGAACTATTTCATCTTTTCCTTACCCCATCACTCATTGCCTTGATGAACCTATGGTATTGGAACCTAAGGAGGAGAAGTTTGTTGACAAAAACTTATAAATTTTTCATGAAGAGAGAATAACTCCTTGGTAGCCTCGTTAGACTAAGTCACATGACTTCAAAATGCCTAGTCTTAAAATCACAAAGAAAGAGATAAAGGATTGTATAGCTATTGAGAACCAAAATATAGTTTTAGAGGTTGAAATACAATTTGAGATATTTCAAGAGATAATGAATGATAGAAAAGATTTTATGTCTTGTGTGTAAATTTATGATTGGGTGGATAAAGAAGAATGTCTTCCATTTACCAAAGAGGAATAAAGGAATAAAGAAGAAATGAGGTATTATTAGTCTCTATTTGTGCATATTATTTTTATCTTTGATTCACCTAATAGCCTTGAGTACATGTGTGCATGTGTCTTGTTAGTTTGTTGTTTTATTTTGTGTGTGTGTGTGTGTGTGTGTCTTTACTTTGAGTGGTCAAGGTAATTAGTCATCTTATCTTGATAAAATTATATGGTTAAATTAATCTTGTTATGTATAAAACTTTAAATGACTTCCTAATCTCAATAGATTGATAAGGCAACTGGTCTAGTTAGTATACTAGGCATACTACCCCTATGAGTCACCAATTTATTGACCAAATTCAACTTTTAGGTAAAATTAGGGAACCCCTAAGTAAAAAAATGATTTTTTTTTATGTTTTATGGGTCCAATACATTTTTGAAAAGTTGTTTTATAAGATAATCAATGTCATTTATGTTGTACTACTTTTGGTCTTTAGTCATTTTAGTTGTTTTAGTCATTTTGGATCATTTTAAGGTTAAAAAGGGTGTATTTAATGACTTTTAAAAATTTATTGTTAAGTTTGATGATTAAATAAGGTGATTCCATGCCAAATGTGTCATATAAGGTCTTAACCAACTGGTTATAATTGAAAAGTGGTAGGTCACTCAAAATAAGTGCAATTTTCTCAAAGAAAATAAGAGTTTAGCACTTATACAACCTCCTTGCGAAGTGTACCACATGATAAAAGGTCGTAATGTGAATTTTAACCTTCCAAATATTTATTTATATGTTTGGAATTCTTTTAAAGTTTCATTTTTGAGCTAAAACCATTTTTCTCCTTTTTCACCTTTCTTAGAAAATAAAAGAGACCTACAAGTTTATACTTTATATGGTCAGCATAAGAGGTTTCATTAAAAATGATCTTGGGTGTGCATTATAAACTTAATCATCTTCCATTTAATGTTTTTTTTGTATAGGAATGGTCATTTGATATTTATGAACCATTTTTAAGAAGTTGACCTTTTCAAATCTACCTATTAATTTGTGTACCCTATAGGTTTTACTTCATTTTGGGCAAATCCGTATGATCCAATTGGTTACTTTGATTATATAAGATGATATATACCTTATAAAATGTAATTTACTCTTTTTTTAATGTTTTAAGTTGATTTTATAACTCAAAAAACTCACCTTGTAGGAGAGTGTTGATACTAAACTTGCATTCAAATTCCACCATTTGTGAAAGTCCTCTTTCTCTATAAGGGATTTGATATGATGTATAAGGGTGTTTCACTCAAATAAATGTTTATAGTAGAACTATTAATTAAATTTTTAAATATCCAAGGTGAATAATATTGAGTTTTATTGTTGTAGTCATATAAAATGCAAAAACTGGTAACTTGAGCATGGCTAAAGACACCCAATCCTTAGGTCCCCCTTGCTTTCTCTCATGACACTCTTAAACTTACATTCACTGATTCTTAGTCATCTATGGCCTTAAAAACTTGACCCAAATTGAACCATGACCCTCCCTTCATGACTAATCCATTTCCCCAAGTCTCTTCTTCTCAAGATAATACTGCCAAAGTTGGACTATAGCACTAGACCCTAGGGTATCCCCTTTTCAATGTTCTTATCTAATGAAAATTCAATCCTAGATTATCCTTTTCCCTAATTTATCTTGTACATTATGTCAACCTAGTTTGGTTTCATCTAAACCATGACTAATAGATCCATATATAAGTCCATTCAAAGATCATTTAGAGAGTGTTGGCAAATATCATTTAATCAATAAATAATAAAACCAAGACCACTCAATAAATCTTCCCTAGTATTTTCATTAAACTAACCTATATACTTTTAAGCCAATTCAAGTCTTTATAATAGCTCCTAATCATCTCAAGCATACCTAGTTTTAGATTTTTTTGCATTTAATTCATTATTACACCAAGCACTCTTAAAGGGAGAACTACATATGGCTTGATCCCTCTTTGGAGTATTGGTATGTAGGTAATGTACCCACACATAGGGTGTGAAGCACATCTAGTGAATCTTACACACACTAAATCCTTTTCCCCATTTATAAATGTTTCTTTCAATTACATATAATATATAAGTAAATGAATAAATAGCTCTACAAATATCTCTATTGATAATGAAGACCTGAAAATTGGTACATAGGCTCACACTGAAAAGGTAAACAGAACCTAGAAAGCTTAAATCCTCTAGACTATAATGTCAGAGAAGTAATACAATGATAGAGCCTAGGGAGTCTAGTTATGACACCCCTATCTAATAAAAAAAAAAATTCTAGTATCTTGTTTGCAATAGTGTCCTAGTTTTGCACACAAATTTCCATACCCTATCTTAGTTAGAATAGTCTAGAATAAGCTAAGTTTAATTTTCTCTCTCACTACTATTTTTAGAAAAGGTCTAATTGTAATTTAGTTTCACAAATTAGTATTTTTAATTAGGAATATTATTCACTAATTTATCCTAGTTAGACTTATTTATTTAATAGGAATAAAACTCCATTATTTTTAAAAATAAAAAATCATTTGGTGAACATGACTTACTTTGAATTTTGCATAAAAACCCTAGAAACCCTAGGGTAAATTCCTAGATAATTTTTCCCAATAATTTCATGATTTTTTGCTTGCACATATAAATCATAAATTTATCTCAAATTTTAAAATTTTGTTGTAAAGTTTAAAAAAAAATTATTTTAAACCCTAATTGCAAATTTATCTCAGTAATTTTTTAGTAATTTTACAATCATTTTCTAAATTTTTATTGCATATTAAAATTAGAAAACCACTTAAATTCCTTAAAACCCTAGTTTCATCTACTAGGCCCCATTAAATAAGGTACTTTCCTACATATTTTTGAATTTTTTCTTGATTACTTAACTCATAAATTCAATTTCAATTTCAAAAATTCTTAGTATTTAGCAAAAATATTTATGAAAAATCCCTAGTTGCATATTTTTATTATTGAGATATCGCCTTACATGTTTGGTAGCTCAGTATCCTTTTTGTGTAAATTCTAATTCACTATTTTTACGACCTTCCATTTCTTATATTCAATACTTTACCTTTCTAGCACATTACTTATTAAAACTTATTGTAAGACATTCAAACACATTTCAAATTGTTTTCCTACTTTAATAATGGCTCAATATACCAATTTTAATGAAATTGATAAAATAGAACTTCAATAAATCTTAACCAAACATCCATATATGTAAGATGACATGCTTAGAATTCTACTAGAGGAAAAACATAAGGTGAACAATGGTCAATCTTATTAAACTACAAAGTGACTAATTGTAAATGATACTACGGGGGAAACTATGTCTCAACAACCCCCTATACTAGCCCAACCTACCTCTACGCCATCATTTACAGCTAGTACATCCCTATCTCCTAATGTGGTAGCCCTTATGCAAGATATGAGATCTATTCACTCTAAGTTAGTACATCTTGAGCAAGGTGCCATGAGACCTACGTAGGCTTTGAATTATTTTTCTTTACTGCATACACCATTGGCACATCACATTGCCTCTACACCCTTGCCATAAGGTTTTATTCAACCTAAGATTAATTTATATGATGGAAAGGGTGATCTAGAGACACATCTAAGATATTTTCATGTAGCATGCTTCGATTATGTCCTAAATAGTTAGTTACTTACAAATCTATTTCCATGGAGTCTAAAGGATTATGTTTTATGATGATTATATAGTCTATCAAATTAGTCGGTCAATGCATTCAATCCTTTAGTTGACATATTCCTAGCACACTTTAGTATCAACATTGGTAATAAAGTTTTATATGATTAAATTTATCAATAGAAATAATGACCAAATGATCATATCACAAACTATGTTCTTTGGTATAAGGCCATCTTGGATAAGATGAATAGCCCCATGGTAGATCAGGAGTTATAGGACATTTTCAAAAAAATTCTTCCACCAACACTTCATGAATCAATCATGTTCAAAATATTCTCTTCCTTCACTAAATTATTTCACATGTTAAAGGAAAGAGAAGTTAGACTAATTTTAATGGGAAAACTAAAGTATACCAATACATCAAACACAACTAATAAGAGTAAAAATAAAGTCCCATATAAGGTCAAGTTCAATGATACTAAAGGGTAGAATTAACTTATAGTTAATGCGGCTTTAGAGCCTCCTCAACAAATAGCTTTGTTAGCACCCCCTTGGTATACTTTTTCACATCTTCCAATTCCTTTAGCTAGGGTTTTATAGCATCTTTTAGATTGTAATATAATATCTCTCCTTCCTATTTAATAATTTGATATAAAAAAGCCTCTTCTAAATGGATATGACCAATAGGCATTTTGTGACTACCACATGGCACTAGGTCATATGATAAATAGATGTATCCATTTAAAGTGAAAGATATAGGACCTAATAGATTAAAATGATATTGACCTTGGCACTTTAGTTGAACCTCCACCAAAAAAGAAAAAAAGCATGATAAATCATTAAAAATCTTATCAAATCCATTTCCATAATATTCCAAATAGGATACATGGGACACATCAGGGGTTCATCATGCATATGATGCATATACACCACCAGATACATATAGGGCACCTTCAGTAGAGTTATATCCTTTGAGTAACATGATCAGTGTATATAATTATAGATTTATAGATAGACCTTATATCTCCTTCTCAGAGTAGGAGATAGTCAAGGATGATTCCGATTATCATGCACTCTTTATCAGAGTTCACATTCATAATCAACCTATTCATAGTGTGCTTATTGATAATGGTTCCAGTCTTGACATGCGCACCTTCAAACTACTACAAAATTTGGGATATTTAGAGTAGGATGTCACTCTGACAAACATAGTTATAAATGGATTTATTGGGCATATATAGAGTTCATTAGGTGAGATATTACTTCCACTACAAGTTGGTCCTACACATGTGGCCACACCATTTAATATAATTCCCACTACAGGAGTTTGTGATATGTTACTTGGTCAATCATGGATTAAAAAACTTAGAGTAGTACCTTCTATATTTAATAGATACATGAAATTAATTCATGATAATTAGGTTGTTATAGTTGGTAGAGTTTTATTTGAGTTACCACTCCACACTTTAGATCCATTTATTGGTTTATAGTGACTAGTTTTAGTTTTGCCACTATTTTTAGCTTCTCCTTCAATTTTAGTTCCTCTTCCACTTCATATCTAGATACAAATGAGGCATCCATCACAACTAAAAAGTTTTCATACACCTCCCTATATTCAATATTTTAGATAGCTTCTATCTATAATATTCACACATAGACTAATTTCATTGAGATCTCATGCATCTACACATAGATCACATGTTAAGAGAGATTCTCCCACTTCTATATGGGTCCCTAATATACCTATAGTCACTGCCACTTCTTAGAGTTATATAGGGACCCCATAGTCAATTTCTACTTTAGATATTTTAGAATATTTATAAAATATACAACTTTTAGAACCATAGCCCTAGCATTTCCATTGTGCTTCATGATAACGAATGATTCCACTACTTGATATATGTCACCATTATACGGAGTCTCACATGAGACTCATTAATTATTATCATTTATTTCTAGATTTTCTTGTACATAATCTCTTTTTTTTTATTTTATAAAGTTCAAATATTCCAAAATACAAAAACAATGTAACATTTTAAAATCCAAAAACATTCTAAAATTTCAAAACACCAAAAACATTTCGATTTAATGCATCATCCATGTTTCACATTTCTAATATCATGCTAGGACTTAAATTTTTTATTTCATGATATTGTGTGTTGTTTTATCTACATTACCATGATTTACTTGATCTTCTTTGAATGTGTGTAATCACATCCAAATACTTGATTTATTCACTCTACCCATTGAGGGGACATCCTACTTCTACATTCAAGACACACTTTGATAAACATACCCACTAGGGGATTATTCTACATGAATACACCATCCAAGTTATGTCATTCTTACACTACACATTTCAAGTTATCATACTGATGTACACTACTTACTAGATCACATATATTCCTATATCAAAACTTCACTAGTATCTAGCACTTGTGTATCTCCTATCATATACCTAGTATTGTGCTAACATGTCTTACATACTTTCACTCTTTCTTCAATTAGTTACATGTGCTTTTATTTTTTAGTCTTCACATGCTTTATTTTTATACTTAGTGTATCTAAATGTGATTGCATTTGTCAATTCTTATTTCTTTCCTATATGTGCCATAGGACATTTTCCAATGTCCTTTACTTTTATATCTTATTTGAATTAGGACATTTTCCAATGTCCTTTGCTTTTATTAATGTGTGTGACTTTAGATAATTGCTAATGTCCATTTATTATAGTCTTCTATGTGAATATATATTTCATGCCAACTTGTTTATTTTAACTGTATGTATATGTGGCATTTGAACATGCCTTATATGCTTATTTTCTAGTTTGAGTGATATGTGCCCATGTCCTTTGTTTGCATGGCCCTTTGGCCACCATTTTATGCTTCTTGCTTCTTGATTTGTGTGATTGATGCTTGATTACATCTTTTATTGTTTTAATTCCATGATCGATATCATGCATTTTTTCCTATTTTCTTTGATGCCATGATGGACATCATGCTTCATCCCTATAACTAACAACTAACAAATTATAAACTAATACTTTTAGTTTTAGTTCAGTACATTACACATGATATTACATTGTTACATCTATCTAGGCATACCCCTATTGATCTAACAATATCTCAAATTAAACCATGTTATATTTTGAGATATCTTGTTGATTATCATTGTTCTATCATGTATATTTATAGCTTAACACACTTGTAGGGATTATTCTTCTAAGGGTAGTCATTACAGGGTACTTATTACTACCATTAAAATAAGGGTCAATAAATAGGGGTTTTTATATAGATATCAAAACTCTTATCAGTAAAAAATACAATTTCAAAACCACCAGAACAATAAATAATCATTAAACCACTTAGAATAGACCAAGTAGATAGCCAAGATTTTAGATCAGTGATTAGTTTCAGCCCTGAATAATAGAATTGAGCCTTGACTATTACATTAGACACTATGGTGTCCATTTTTAGTGCTCTTATCTAAACAACAATAAAATTAGGGTTTTTAGAAGTAGGCAAAAAGGTAGGTTTACCTACACTTTTGCACAATCAGACTAGTTTAGATAAGTAGTTTGTAGTATAGTTTTCTCAAAGACTATAGACATATGGGGAATCATGTGTGGCATGATTGGTTTTCAATTATAGTTTTAGTATGGTAATTGGTATAAATATCATATCAGAATCCATTTTTTAGACACTAGTGATTGGGGGTAGATTGCATATCAATTTTACTTATTTTCTTTTAGTTTTCAACATTACCTAGGCATTCTCAGTAGTTGCATGCCTGATTCCATTTATAGGTGGTTGGAATAATTTTAGAGTGGAACTTATACAATCCTAACCTCCAAATTTATTGAGTACCCAAGTTCTTGAGTGGATTCCACATAAGCCAAATTTTTAATCTTGGAGTGGCTTTCATATAAGCCTAATCTCCATCTTTTTTGAGTTAGCCAACATTTGCCTAGTTTTCAGCACACATTTGGCTATCCATAAAACATTATAAAATTTTCATAACATTCAAGGGCTTAAGGATCCATCTCATATGACATAATTTTTCATATCAGTATCAGTTTATAGCTTCACATCATAGGGTAATGATGGAGCCAAAGTGCCAACCTTTGTACTCTTGAGCCACCTATTTAGAGGGATTAGACACATAGTCCAAACATTTATTATCACATATATGATCATATATCTTCACTCAGTAGGAAATGATGGATCTAAAGGGCCAACCTTTGCATTATTGATCAAAATTTTAGGGATTTAATCACTCAACACCATTCATGATATAACTTATGGTTTAGCATCATCCAACACATCTAACATTACTTAGACTTACTCATCATCATAATAGGTTTTATATTGGTTCATGTACCTGGTGAGGTGTATTCATTCCTTTCTCTTCCTCTCTCTTACCTAGCATTGTAAGTTCTTGTTTTATATTGCATATAATAAGAATTGATCTACTCTTTATTTTCCTTTAGTAGATTCACACTTACACAATGTGCTCTATATGCACTATCCAACATTACTAAGCATCACAAGATTCATGGGTTTCACCTTTGTAGGTAAGTTTAGGTACACTTTCTATTTTCCTTTATCCTAGTATTTCACTTTAATATATCACTAGAATAAAGGGGCAAAATTTAGTGATATAAAATGCAAAAATTGGTAACTTGAGCATGGCTAAAGATACCGAATCCCTTGGTCCCTCTTTCTTTATCTCATAAACCTCTTTGGTTTACTTTAACTAATTATAATCATTCATGACCTTTTAGACTTGACTCCAACTAAGCTAAGAACCTTTCTTCATGATTAATCCATCCCCCCAAGTCTTGTCTACTTAGGATAATAGTGCGAAAGATGGACTATAGCACTGGACCCTAGGGTGTCACTTTTTTAGTGCTCTTATCCAATCATAATTTAATCACAAATTACTATTTTCCCCCAATTCCTCTTGTTCATTAAGTTGACCTAGTCTAGTTTCATCTAACCCATGACCAATAGATCCATATATAATCCCATTCAAATATCATTTGGAAAGGGTTGGAAAATATCATTCAATAAAGAAAGAGTACAAACAAGACCACTCAAGAAATCACCACTATTATAGCTATAATATTCACACCCAAAGAAATTTCATTGAGATTTCATATATATACACATAAAACACATATTTAGAGAGATTCTTTTACTTTTAGATAGGTCCCTAAGAGACTTACAGTTAGTTTTTACTTTAAATATTTTAAAACATTTATAGCATATATAACTTTTGGAGCCATAGCCCCAACATTTCCATTATGCTTCATAATCACGCATGATTCCACTCCTTAATATAAGACACCATGATATGGATTCATGCATGAGATTCATTGGTTAGTATCATCTCTTTCTAGCTTTGCTTGTACATAATCTCTTCTACTTGATTTTACATAGTTCAAATATTCCAAAATATAAAAATAATATAACATTTCAAAATCCAAACACGTTTAAAAATGTCAAAACCTCAAAAACATTTTGACTCAATGCATCATTCATGTTTTACATTGCTAATATCATACTAGGACTTACATTTTTTGTTTCATGATATTTTGTGTTGCTTTATCTACATTACCATGCTTCACTTGATATTTTTTGAGTGTGTGCAATGACATCCAACTAATTGATTGATTCAGTCTACCCATTGAGGGGACATCCTACTTCTATATTCGATAAACACTTTGATATACATACCCACCACAACATCTTCTACATGACTACACCATCCAAGTTATGTCATTCTTACACTACACATTCCATGTTATCATGATTATGTACATTACTTACTATATAACATAGATTCCTATATCAACACCTCATTAGTATCTAACACTGGTGTATCTCTTATCATATACCTACTCTTGTACTAAAATTTCTTACATACTTTCACCCTTGCTTTGATTAGTTAGATGTGATTGTATTTTCTAGTATTTGCATGTTTTCCTTCCTTGCTTAGCATAACTAGTTGTGATTGCATTTCTTAGTTCCTATTTGTCTCCTATTTGTTCCTTAGGACATTTATCAATGTCCTTTGATTCTATGTCTTGTGTGTACCTTAGGACATTTTATAATGTCCTTTTCTTCTATTCATGTGTGTGTCTTTATACATTTTCTAATGTCCTTTACCTATACTCTTCTATGTGATTATGGTTTTCATGCTAACTTGCTTGTTTCAACTATAGGTGTATGTGGCATTTGAACATGCCTTACATGTTTGTTTTCTAGTTTGAGTGACATGTGCCCATATCCCTTATTTCCATGGTCCCTTGGCCACCCTTGTATGCTTCTTGCTTCTTGCTTTGTGTTCATGTTGCTTGATTACATCATTGATTATTATAATGTCATGATCCATATCATGCATTTTTTTCTATTTTTTGGATGCCATGATGGACATCATGCTCCATCCCTCCAACCAAAAACTAACAATCCAAAAACTAAAAATTTTAGTTCTAATCTAGTACATTACACATATTATTACATTGTTACATCTATCTAGGCATACCCTTGTTGATCTAACAATCTCTCAAATCAAACCATGTTATATCTTGAGATATCTTATTGACTATCATTGCTATATCATGTATATTTATATCTTAACACACTTGTAAGGATTCTTATTTTAAGGCTAATCATTATAGGGTACCTATTCCTACCCTCAAAAAATGGGGAAATAAACAAGGATTTTGATATAGAGATTAGATCTCATATCAATAAAAAAATCTAGTTTCAAAAGAACCAAAACAACAACCAATCATCAAACCACTTAGAACAAACAAGACAAATTGTCAATATTTTTTATCAATGATAAATTTTATCCCAAGACAATAACACTAAGGCTATACTATAGCACCAGACATTAGGGTGTCTATTTTTGGCACTCTTATCCAAATAGTATAAAAACCAAGTTTTCTAGAAGCAAGTAGAAAGGTAGGTCTAGTTATAGTTTTGTATAATTAGACTAGTTTAGATAAACATTTTTTAGTACAATTTTCTTAGAGAATATATAAATAAGGGGCATCATAAATTTCATGATTGGTTCTCACTTATAGTTTTAGATATGATAGTTGGTATAACTTCTAGATTAGAATCCATGTTTTAGACACTAGTGATTGGGGGCAGATTACACAACACTTTTACATCTTTTTTTTTTAGTTTTCATCATTACCAAGGCATTATCAGTAGTTGGATGTCTTATTACATCTATTTGTTTTTCAAATCATTTTGGAGCTGATTTCATACAAGCCTAACCTCCACATTTCCTGAGTACTCAAGTTCTCAAGTGGCTTCCACATAAGCCAAATTTTTAGTTTTGGAGTGGCTTTCATACAAGCCTAATCTCCATTTTTTCCAAGTTGGCCAACATTGGAATAGTTTTTAGCACAAATCCAGCTATCCAAACCACATTTTCAAATTTATAGAGCATTCAGAGGCTTCAAGAGCCATCTTATATGAAAAACTTTTTCATATCGGTATTAGTTTATAAATTTAGCTCATGGGGTAATGATGGAGCCAAATGGCCAACCTTTGTATTCTTGAGCCACCTATTTAGAGGGATTGGACACATGGTCCAAACACCTATTATAAAATGAATGATCATTTATCTTCAATCACTAGGTTATGATGGAACTAAAGGGCTAGCCTTTGCATTTTTGAGCCACTTTTTGGGGAACTGAACACTCAACTCTATTTGTGATATAAATTTTAGTACAACATCATCCAACAAATATAACATTACTCAACCTTACTTAGTATCATAATAGGTTTCATATTGGTTTGCATACTAGGTGAGGTGTATTCATTACTTTCTCTTCCTCTCTCTTACATAGCATTGTATGTTCTTGTTTTATATTGCA
Organism: Torreya grandis; assembly: GCA_037957365.1. NCBI lineage: Eukaryota > Viridiplantae > Streptophyta > Pinopsida > Cupressales > Taxaceae > Torreya > Torreya grandis. The sequence goes on from JARHVA010000730.1 coordinate 1,844,472, forward strand.
TATAATAAGAACTGATCTATTCTTTGTTTTTCTTTAACAAATACACACTTACATAATGTGCTCTATATGCACTATCCAACATTACTCAACATCACAAGCTTCATGGGCTTCACCTTTATAGGTAACTCTAGGTACACTCTCTATTTTCATTTATCCTAGTATCTCAGTTTTTTGCATCACTAGAATAAAGGGGGGGCAAATGTAGTCATATAAAATGTAAAAAATGGTAACTTTAGTATGGATAAAGACACCTAATCCTTAGGTCCCTCTTGTTTTCTCTCATGACCCTCTTATTTTTACTTCAACTAGTTCCCATTTATCAATGCCCTTTGATACTTGACCCCATCTAAACTAGGACCCTTTATTGAAGACTAATCCATCCCCCTAAGTCTTGTTTGCTTAGGAAAATAATACAAAAGTTCAACTATATCATTATACCCTAGGGTGTCCCTTTTTTGGTGCTATTGTCCAATCATATTTGAGCCTAAATTACCATTTTTCCTATATTATAATTTTTCATTATGTTGAACTAGTCTAGTTTCATCTAAACGATGACCAATAGATCCATATATAAGCCCATTCAAAGATCATTTGGAAAGGGTTGGTAAATATCATTCAAGCAAGCAAGAATACAAGAAATGTTTCCTATTCTCCGCATACAACTAGCCTATATGCTTCAAGCCAATTGAATTACTTACACCATCTCTTGGTCATATAAAGCATATCCATTTTTAGCATTTTTTACATTTCATTCACTATTTCACCAAACACTCTTAAATGGAGAACTACATATGGATTGGTCCCTCTTCAGAGTATTGGTATGTAGGCAGTGTGCCCACACACAAGGTGTGAAGCATGTCCAGTGCATCTTAGACACACTAACCCCTTTTCCCCATTTGTAAAATTTTATTTCCATTTCATACAAGATATAAACACAAATAATCAGCTCTACAAGGAGCTCTATTGATATCTAGGACCTAAAAAATGATACATATGCTCACACTAAGTGAACAAAACCTAAAAAGCTTAAATCCTCAAGATAATAGCACTAGAGGAATACATTATAGAGCCCAAGGTGTAGAGTATTAGTGATCCTATATAATTATAAAATTAATTCTAGGATCCTATTTTTGATAGTGTCCCATTCTTGCACACAAATTTCTACACCCTGTCTTAGTCAGAATAGTCCAAAATAAGCTAGGTTTAATTTTCTCTCTCTCACTGTTATTTCTAGAAAATATCTAATTGTAATTTAATTTAAAAAATTATTAGATTTAATTAAGAATATTATTTAATAATTTTTACTACTCAAAAATATTTATTTAATATTAATAAAACTCCATTATTCCCAAAAATAACAAATCAGTAGTCCATTGGTATGCACAATCAACTCTTTATCTAATTCTACCTACAATCATGGTGAAGTATGTGCATGGGACCTATATAACATGTATACATAGATGTAATGAAGGTTTTATAGATTTTTTTACCTTTTATAATCATGAGGTAGTATGTTATACATTCCAATGAGTGTAAAACGGTCACTATATCAGTCATATATAACACCTTCTCACTGTCTGCCATGGAAGTGAACCTACAGGTGCTTTGAAGGAGGTTTCCACATTGAGAATAATTTTTTAGATATATTTTAAGATTATTTGATATGTAAAATGTATTAATAGGTACAATTATGTTCAATAATCATACACCATACATAGTTCGAATTCACTACCTATGCACCTAGTATGCATGCTAAACTCAGCCATACTCACCTATAAGCAGCCAAAAGAGAGCAAATAAAAAAAATTTAAGTGTTAATATTGATGATGTAACCCTCATTTATATATTTATGGTTATGTATAATATGTAAAATATTTTTAAGGGACAAGTTGACAAGATTAAGGTGAATTTTACCTTCAAAAAGGATTACTGTAGGTTTAGGAACTCTTTTCCTTGAAAGTATGAAATAGAGTTCTTTACGATTTAGTTGATATATTTTAGCATAGTTTCAAGGAATTATCATAATTATAAATGGATAAATATTACATTCCCCATGCAATAAAATACCCTTACAAATTTTTAAGTTCAGATGATAAAAGGAAGGTAGTTTTTGAAAGTCCTAAAGTTGTTAAATTATGACTGTCTATAGGCAATGTTATCTATAGGATTGAGTCCTAAAGAGACATGTATTCACCTAAATTTGAAAATTAGGAATTAAAAACACATGCAAGTGATTAAAAATGTTTCAAGGTGACATGAATGATCCAATTATCACCTAATAGGTTAGGATATTTTGTTTAGACCCCTATTTACACCTACAGTTTGTACACTGAGGAGATGTTGATCTATAATAAGGTGTATAAATAGTGAGCTATTAAGTAAGGAATGAAGGTTGTAAAGGAATAAATATAACCTATATTTTTTCCAAACAATAATAAAATGTTTTTAATAAGACTCAAGAGGTTATAAATCACTGCATACAGATATCCCTTCATCTAAAAGCATGCACCTATAACCATTTTAGGTGACTGTGAGAAACAATGAACAAAAAAGGACTAAGTTTGATGAATTTTATCATAACAAAGGTGGAAAAAATGATAAAAATAGGTGAAATATGAGTCTAGGATACCAAAATGAAGTTATATACACTATTATATTTAAACTGTATATTGATACTTATAAGAGTCATCTTTTAGCCATAAAGGAAGACACAGTCAGTAGATAGTGAACAAACGATGCATAATTTTGAAGTTGGAAATGAATAATATGGGATATATATATAATAAAAATGGCATAATGAACAATATAATATAAATAATATCTCTTATCATTTTATTCAAGGTTAAAATACTACAAAATGACCTACAAATGAGCCATGTTCTAGAGAAAATACAGTCATAGTTGAAACTCAGTCTTGAGTGAGTAAGATGTTTTAAGAGTTATCAATGGTATGAAATGATTTTTGAAGATAAAAAATTATAAAACATATTTAAAATTATTTTATCCCATTGCATTTTCTCTTTCCCATGAGAATCATGCCAAAAGAGTTCAAAACAAGCCAAACACATTCAAAGTGTGCACATTCTACCTTCAAGAAGTTTTTCTAAGATTTTAATGCTTTTGAAGGATCTATGCATATTAATAAGATATTAATTTTGGTGTAATAAACCCCTTAAAATTTTATAAGACACTCAAACATTCACTTTTTTTTAGTAAATAGTAGAGTTCCCTCTATTTTGTCTCAAATAAAGGGCACTCTCTTATGAGGTCAAATTGGTAGTTTTGAGGATTGGAGGCAAAGTGATGAATCAAATGAGGTTTTAAAATTTAAAATAGGTTTAGGAAGCTAATTGAAACTTTTAAAACCATGATAAACACCTAAAAAATGAGATAAAACCAATAGGACGATCTAGAATGAAAAGGTTGTAGGTAGGCCTAAAGGTAAGTTTTTGGCCTAAGTACCAAATAAGAGAACAATGAAATTTATAGCCCTGAAAGTGATTTAAAAATAGTTGTATCATGGTTTTGGGATTCAATTTTATGTGTTTCATCTACTTTTATGTAGATTAAATCATGAGAAGGTGATTTTGGGCCTTGAACCAACACATGCCTACTAGGCATGACTAGGCCTAACATCCAAAAAGGAGTTCAACTTTATATTTGGATTTAGAGTACAACTCAAAAATATTTTATCATGAATATGGAGGTATATAAAACATGCTTAAGCTTTTACTTTGTATAATAAAACCAAGGAAAGAAATTTTTGGCTCAAAACTAATGTAGACCTACAGGAAAAGAGGAAAACAAGCTCAATAAGAGAGGTTCAAGTTCTCATATATTTCATGATGGTTTTTAAGGAGGAAAATAGAGATTAGGTAGGATAATAGGGTCCTTAAAATACTTTTTTGTGTAATTTATCTGCAATTCCAATGTCAAGTTTTTATGAACAAACCTTAAGGGAATAGACCTAAAACCCTCCAAAACCCTTGCTAGAGACCTAATGGAGAAAATGGAGTTGGATAGTTGACAAAATGGAATATTTTGATCATGAAACCTATTGTAATTTTCATATGATTCATTCAAGATCCATCCTATGATATTTAACTATATGGACTTGTATGGATGGGGTGAGAAATAAGGTATTTTTTTACCATTTTTAGTGTTGTGTAGGTCCTAGAAGGATTCTAAAGTTGAAATAAACATTAGGAGAAATATTAATAATTTTTATAACTCCAAATGTCTATATAATGCCTCATAAAAAGTACTAAGTACATAATAAAGAGCTCTCATATTATCCAATCAAAATTGGCATATTAGAAAAGCTAGTGATAAGTGTGAAAAATCTAAGGGAAAGTGATATTAAGGTACCCATGATGATTCTAAGACCATAGAGGGTAATTAAAATTGTCATACACTCCCTCCCATGGATTTTAATGAGTAACTTTTAGAAGCCAAGTGTTCAGGGTGCATGAAGGAAGAGATTTTTGAACTTTAAATGATGATAGCTCCATTCTAGGTGCTTCTAGAGGACCAGACATGTAACCAATGCATAGAGAGGAATTATTGAGAAACTTACCCTTATTTACAATAATGGTACCTAGTATTAGTTATTTATGAGGCATTAAAAGGATACCAATCATAAAGGTAATTTTTTTTAGCCAAGACAAAGAGTTTTATGCCATTTTTCATGAAGTTTATGACTATGATTGACACTTATGATTCTTGAACATGCATGGTTCATCCCATATACTATTATAATACAAAATTAAATCCTTTGATCATATTTTCAAGTTTATTTGTGAACCTTAGACTTCTCTCTTTTCCTCTCTCTCTCTCTCTCAAGTTCTATAATAAATAGCCATTTTAGCATTATACTTGATGCTCTACCTGAGTATGGCAAAGCCCTATTCATTTGTATACCTGTTGATAAATAATAATACTAATTTTTACCTCTTCCATGAATTTTATTAGTATGTTCATTTGAAATTTTTGATTTTTCATAAGTGAAGACTATGGATTTCTTAGCATGTTGTTTCATTCTTGCATACTATTTACAATTGGAAAGATTCTTCTTGTAGGGAATGGGAAGTGTTCTAGGAAATGTAAAGTATTAATTGAGTTAGTATTTTAATTAGTTCCCTCACATTCCTCTTATCTAGTTCTCCTAACTTTTTACATTCATCCATAACCTCATAATGTATCATTGATGTAAGAAGATGAATATTGGAGAAATGTATGTTTATTTTATCCCTTGATTTTAAATGTAACATGCATATCATTGGAAGTCATCAATCTATTTTGTTTTATCACCTCCCTTAGGCTAGTTTTCTTTTAGTAATTTCTCTCCTTTTTCATCTCATAAAGTTAAGTGTAGTTGTGATCCGAAGTGGTACATTAATGTAGCTAGCCCTATCTAGAGATTCACCTCATTCCTTAGGCTACCCACAAGCCTATAGGTGTTTCCATTATTCCACATGGATGAAGAGATATTTTCCATCTCCTCAAAGGGTGAAAATCCAAATGACAACACTAGCATTACATAAGAAATATATTATCTATTAGTCATCATCAAAAACTTGGAAATAATTTTTGTTGTCTAGTATAGTGGGGAATGAAATTATATCCACAGTGAATTCTTACAAGTTCAATGCTTCTAAAGGCACCAAGTTCATTTTTAATGATGCTAGGGCATCTACCAAATAGTTATATTCCTTGGGCAAGGAAATAATATTAAATGAGTCAAAATACTCAATTAAATCCTAAGATCTAAATTTATATTTTCTTAAACAAAGAATGTTTACATCAGTACCTATTTATAATTTGATTAACACTAAATCAAAATCACCATATGCTAGTAGTTATTTATCTTAATGTTTGATTTAAAATTGAATTCCTAAGATAAGAGCTTCATATTCTATTAAATTATTAGTGTAATAGAACTATAATCTATAATAAGGTAGATACCTTTTTTCCTTTGGGATTTATTATCACAATTCCCATGCCTAAGCCTTCTTTAGATCATGTACCATCAAATTTAAATGTACAAATACCTTTGATTTTTTATAATTATATCTTGATATGACTTACAATAATGTTAGTAGTTTCCAAGGTATAAACACCTAAGTTATAGGATTGGTAATTTAACTTTTCATTATTGGCATTATACTCTGTAATCATATATTTCATCTCAAGATCTTGATTAATACTGATTTGGTTGGAAATTCCTCACCAAGGTAGCCACATGTGAGATAAATTCATGGACATGTATCCATTCAAGTATTTAGTCTAGTCATAGCTTATTAATAATTTATAAGCTTAAAATATGTTAATGACCTGAATATCAATGATATATTATATTCAACACTCATGAGCTAGTTGTATATAAATGTTCATCAATTCACATATTACCTTGAATCTTGACTTGTCCAGTTGTACTACCACCTTATCAAATTATACTAGGTTTTACCCCATCTTATCATAAATTCCTAGAGTAATAATATTAGCTAATGCACTAGAATCAAAAAAGTAATTATGGAGGTTTTTACCAAAAAATATAATATTTAAAAATAATGGGGGAACCTCAATCTTACTTTTGTATATTACCATATTGGCATGAGCCTATTTATCCATTATGGATCTAGGATTTTAATATAGGATAAAATCATGCTATTCAATGATTTGTGTGAGCTTTTGTAGTGTTATATTTGCCTTAATGTTCTTCATGTCTTCCACTATGTTATATCCACCTTTAATGTTGTGCAAGGGGACTCTATTGTTGGTTGAATCTCATTACCTTTGTGAAGCAGAGGGTTATTGTTTGTCCTACTATTAGGGGGTGTGTCTATATTAATAGGTGGATTTGAGGTTTTCAAGGGTGGGTTCTAACCTTTGCTTCACAAGGCATAATTACTTCACTAGTACTGATAGAAAGCATGTACCTCTTAAACATTATCTTCAGGTTCATTCTCATCTTGATTGGGGAAGTCATAAGTCTTAACCATGAAGACTAATTTAGGTTATCTATAAGCATCATTGGAGTTATAAAAGCTTTTAGTGTTGCCTTGATCAATGGGATTCACTTTAAATCCCTCCATCTAGCTTTGGATGGCTTCAAATGCATGGTAGAACTCAACATAGTCTAGATGTATTGTACACTCAGCCCCATTTAGGAAAGGCCATCTCATAAATATTAATCTCAAGTATTTTTATCAAAGGGGGATTACTATTATTTCTAGGCCTATTTAAAGGTCTATTGTATATTGGGAAGTTATAATTTTTTTTGGATATCTTAGAACTGCTACCCTTTTGCTTCTTGAGATCTAAGAAATCATTAATGAGATTTTGGATAGTTCTTTGGGTTGAGTCTAAATTTTAATTTGGGGGTTAAAGTTTATTTTTTTGTGTGGTAGCTTGGACATTGGTGTTATTTATAGGTATCATCACTTTATTATTTTGGAGTTGTGCCCAGACATCTGCTTGGTTGAAGAATCCAAGATGCAGGTTAGGTATGACATGATTCAAACACAACTAGTTGAGTAATGATAATTGGTTTAATACATGTTGGTTTTGATTCATGTTAGGTATGCCATTTAGATTAGGCATATTTGGATCAATGTTTCATATGGCAAAGGTAGGGTTCCCTTATGGGTGCATTTGATCACCAATACGAATAAACTCAACATAGGGTAAATGGAACATGTAAATACCCATAAATATCATCAAAAATATGATTTTCATTAGGTAAAAGTCATTATTATTTATTTATAAGGATAAATCACCTATAGGATTATAGGGTGGGGATGTTAGGGTATACATATTTTGAAACTGAGTATTGAACATCCTGATCAACTCTTTTGGGTTTTCATGGAGTTAGTATGGAGATATGGAGTTGTAGGGTGGTTAAATACTGATATATAACTCCCATACTAAATTCCCTTATAAATTTGGTGATAAATGTATCATCAAAATGACCCCATCTCATGGTGGAATCTTCAAGTAAGTTAAAGAACTAATCATAAGCTACATCTCTAAGGGTGAATGGAAAAAGGTGATAGGCCACACCCTCATGAATCACATTAAACAACCTTAAAGATAACTTAAATGAATTCATGTGTTCTTAAAAATTCACTCTACCAATGGGGTCAATGAGAGGTAGTTACTTTTCTAGATTCCTACATAGATCGTGCATGAGCCCATGAACATTAATGGATGATCTAGCTAAGTATGCCATGATTGGCATGAGAGGTTGCATATTTTGGTTATATGGGGAATTTGGCTAGGTCATATACTTCCTACAACTACCGCTATCTTTTCTTTCCTTCATATGGGTTTCTAAGGATGTTACAGGGGTCCTGGGTTCAGATCGGGACCTAGTTCCAATCCTAGGTAACTCCAAGATGTAAGATGGGTAAGAAATCAAAAGGATATTTAAAGATGACATCAAAAGTGGAAAATATTAAAAATATAAGTGAATATTTATAGATAATATTATACTAATAAAATTCACCTTAATCTTTGAGGATCTAAGCTACAAAACCTCAAATTTCCCAAGACCTACATAGATATCATTATCTCTATATGTTAACCTGTAAATATCTATATTCAACCAACACATCAAGTTGTATGTATGCCTTATTTAATGAGCCAAAAATGTTTGTGGATTTTAAAACAACTTCAAGAACAAGGCTAAATAATGTTCACTTAAGCCCAAGTAGATTATAGTAATATGATCTCAAATTTTTGGACCCAATACAAGCAACATCTTAGAGATTGGTCTCTACATAAATATCTAAATTATTTAACAAATTTATACTAAACTTTGGAAAGGTCATCAAAATAACCCTTAATATGTGTAATGGATGAGTCATTTCACCTATCTCTCCATGAATTTGAGAAAATATCTATATTATTTTACCAAATTTGCATAAATGAACAACAATATTGATGAAATTTTTCAAATAATGAAAAGATCCATACAAACTATGCAAATATTCCTATAAATAATGCATATCCTTAGTAGTTTTTAATAATATTCATGTAATTTTAACAATTAATAATGTGTATAAAAAATTAAATTTTAATTCAATAAAGATGCATGGAAATAGGTTTGTAAGGTCGTCCTTCTAGTCCCTGATAATTTCCTTTCCTATTGATGCACATATTGTGCTCCCTATGTCATTAGGGAATAAAGGGAAAGTGAGAAACCTAATTTTAAATCTTCGAATGACTTGGTGCTTGAGTTTTTTCTACAAACATTGTTGGGGAATAGCATAAATAGAAAATATATGGTCACCACTTTGAAAGTGTACAAGTAGACCCTACTATAGGGACAATAAATGTTTATGCAATGATACTTTTCTTGCTAATCTTTTTGAAATATCTTAATATTTGCCAACTAATTCCTATAATAAAAAAAAATAGTTGGTATTTATATCATGATCTAAACTAATGTGATTCATGGTAGATCCAAGAGTGAGTAGGGTAGGGTAGAAAAGACGTTGGATTGAGATGACTAAAGATACCAATTATGATAAATTTTGATGTAAAATGATTGAAACTAACATCTAATATACCTAAAATAATTATCAAATCTAAATAAATGTATTTAAATATTCTAAGGAATGAAAATGCATATGTCTAATAACATACATTGCACATAGATAACTCACTCACAATAAATTGAATAAGCAATCTAGTATCAAATGAGATGAAAACAAAGAAAGTACACTAATAACTTAGTCAACCTAGAGTTAAGATCAAATTAATATATTCATGTATAAAATGCAATTAACAAATCAATTTGTAGAAAAGAAGTAATCAGACATCTAAAATCATGAGTAAAACTAAATACGAAGATAAATAATTAAGCACTATAAAAAAACTCATAAATTATTTGGATTTATTATATTAATTCTTGTAAATAACTATTTATGATTATAAATGAGGAGAAAACCCATATTTATAGGCTTTAAAATGCCTAAGACAAGTTTAAATGGTCCCACAAAAGGCACCCAATATATAAACAAGTGGCCTAAATTTCAATACACAATAGAATATACTAAATTCTATTTCACAAAGCACATTGTAATATTCCTAAAATCCCTAAGGCTATTGAGATGTTTTCTAGTGTTATTGTCATTGCTACTTCTACTTATTTTCTACTTCTTTGGTCCATACCGATACATAGTCCTAGTAGTCTTGGTCAATTTGGGCAAAGTCTAGGATCATGGGCATAAAAAAATAAAGTATGTCATGGATCATCTTGCCATGATCTATGATTATGGGCCTCAATGATTCCTCAATTGCCTCTAGTTTTTATAGCCTCTAATTGGAAAATGCCTTAATGTCTATCACCTCAATAGCCATCTTGGCACTAGCTAAATATTATTGGAATTATGCATTAAAGACCTTCAATTATGCCCTAAAATCTTGATCATCCATGAAAGATCCATCAGACTTGGTCACTCTAGTGATCATGACATCCTTCAGTAAGTGGGCTATCTTAAATTCAATTTTATCAAAGGATGTACTTGTATCTTTGAGCTGATCCAACCATGTCTTGAAAATCCTCTTCTTATTGATGAGGATGGTATATGTATGAACAATGTCTTCAATAGGCAATACTTTGAAGTTAAGAAACTTATTGCTTCTTTCCACTGTCACCAAGTTTCATAACTTAGTGTCATAGAGGGTAAGACTTTGGTCAAGTTTATTGACCCATTTGTCTTACTTAATCCCATACTCCTACTCTTTCTTCCTAAACTTATATAAGTTAAATACATTGATCATATAATTGATTATTGAAACCAGATTAATGTTTAGCGCTATTGGTAGTGCTTGTTCCTTTAGCCTCTTCAACTCTAATTACATCCCCTTCATCAAGGAAATAATATATTATATTTGTGTTTGTATTATAGATATAGGGTAGTATACATATTAGTGTAACTCTTTAGGTCCATCCTTCCTCTTCTTAGTCAGAGTGAAGAGTGGATCTTCACTCTTGTATATCATAGTTGAGCTTGACTATGGCTGATCTACTTATCTTCTCACTAGTATTTTCATAGTGCCAAGGGTTGCATCAAACATCATGGCAACTTGGGGTGTATCTTGGCTTGCTTGATTCCTTGACTTATTTTCTACATCATGTCCCTTACCCAATTTAGGGTGGTTGTATATAGTGGCTTTGATGGGAGTACATAGGTAGAAGAGGAGGAATCTAAGGCTATGGTAGGGATGAGTAAATAGGTTGGGTCCAATTGACCAAGTGGATCAAATAAGGACTTGGTAGGGCCTAAGTTGAGCACAAACAAAGGAAACATTTAAGTCCCAATCATTTTGGCTATTATGGTGAGGCAAAGTGGTTTCTACTAGGGTGAATGACTTTACAATGGGTTTTAGTGGCCTTATGGATACAGGGGAGCTAAAGGTGAGTGATGCACTTGATGTGGTAGCCTAAGGATTAAAACCCATAGCCTAGCTAACACTAGTGATTTTGGACCCTGATGGAGGTAGAATGTTGATTTTGGAATGGGAGATGAATTAGGGAATGGTGCCCCCAAATTAAGTAATGATGGGGGATGTGAACATAGGAGTGTGATCAAGAGAATTTATAAATGTACCAATAACTACAAAAGAAGACAATGGTGAATTACTTACAAAGGGATATTAGGAAGCTAATGAAGGGGATAATTCTCTTCTCATTGTAGTCCTAGGGGACCTCTTCCTTGTATAAAATCTTATAATAGTCCTCCTAGATAGTTCCTATAGTCCCTCCATTAAGAACTTAAATCCTTTTTAATGGTATCTTAATTAGCATATATAGATACATTTATGGGCCCTTGTGAAAGGCTAGGCTGGCTATTTGACTCTCCTTGTTCAGAGCTCGAAGGCATGCCTTGTCCACTTAGACTGAATTGAAGTGGAGGCCTGTAGGGCCTATTTTATATAAGAATAATATTATGATCTTTTTCCTAATTTTATTTCTCTTCATATTATGCATTTAATATTCTCCCATGAGTTGTGGGGAGCTAAGGATTTACTATGTCTTCCTTCTTCATTTCTTGATATAGCTTCATTTCAAGTGCTATATTATTTTTTGCATTATTTCTTATGACTGCCTCATCATTCATTACATCCATGTATATCAATTTATGTACCTCATCTTGGTGTTTATATAATATATCCACATCCTTTATGAACTTGAGGAGATACCTAACAATAACCTGGTTTAGATCCCACATCCTAAAATTTATCCTTGGGCAATAGGTAGGAGTCCCTATGCCTTATAACCACTATAACATCTTGCCATTTTATTATCTTGGATCTCACCAATTGGTAAGGAACCTTGTGTGGGGTGTATTTTTCTTACTATTGAAGATTCCATCAACTCCATGGAGTATTTGGTAGGCTATCTCCTCTTCTAGCAACTTCATTGGGACATACCTGGGAAACCTAAGGGGCACCACCATCGCACCTTCCACTCAGATAACTGTGCAATCAAGGTAGATCCATAATATACCTATTTCTCTTAGTTATTATCTAACTTCTAATGGAGACCTTTGAATTTCACATTCAATGATGGATTTATAAATATGAGGGTATAATTCTTTTGTGATTATCTTGTTGTGGTGCATGAAATGATGAATATGCATCATAGAATATTTATAGGGTCCAACTTCATATTGTGTAGGAGTCCATCTGTTAATAATATCATCTAAAAAATATCTCATCATATAAAATGGAAACCCATTTTGGCATGTATCATGCATAGCTAAAATTAGGTTACTGTTAATAATATCCCCAAGTGAGGTGATCTGTTAATCTTCTAGAATTATTTACAAAAGTGGAATAGAAATTATATCCATGTATCAAATGTGATCATTTTTGAATGTTATATTTAGCATGGCAAGGCCAATACTAAATCCCTATCTAAAATAAGAAATGGGTATATTCCCTTGGTCATCCATGAAGACTCTAGTTGGGTTTATTTCCCATGAAGTTAAGGCTATTTTTGTCTTGTTTTCCTTGTATCAATTTTTGATAACACTCTATTTGTAGTCTAACTATGGCAGGATTAATTCATAATATTTTTTGAAAACTCAGCCCAATGATGAAGGTGATGGGAAACCCTTGGATCATTTACTTGAGTAATCCATCTTTGTATCTCAACCTCCTAAAGATGCCATATACTAGGTCAGTGCATGGCATGATCTCTAGTTTTGATACATCTTTATGGAGACTAATAACTTGGATTTTTTGGACATCATAAGTAGGTTGAATAATTTATTTCATTGTCTCAAAATCATTGATATCCCTATATCCCTCAACATTGTAATAGACAATGCTATAATGCATGCCCCCTGAGTTTTTGGATTTAGGGATGAATTTTGTGTCCTTAAACATGATTGAATTCATATTGAAATAGAGAATCATCACTTTTAAATGTAAAACTCTTACCCAAGGTGGAAGGTCCTACTTATGTCAATTTTGAGTGTTTGGGTAGCAACTGATGTCCTCTAGTATCTGTTTATAACTTATCAGGTTCAACAATAGTGTCTTAGGTGTAACTTATGAGTTAGCCCAAGCTTGGTTGAATTGAGATCACATACAATAGAGAAAGAAAATTCTAAGGGATTCAAATAAAAATTTAGGTATAAATGGTTTATTTGGGTATCCTTTTGTATATTTCCTTTATTAAAGCAAGGTTTTATGGTGATTTTGGTTTTACCATATTAATGGTGAGCTCATCACTTTTGCATTCAAAACACTCTAACTATTACTTTTAGCATTTAATTTATTTTAGAATTTAAATTTAACATTGATTAGATTTTGATTCACCATGAATTTTATATTTCAAGCTAAATTTTTTAACCTTTTGACACATGGCATGCCACCTCAAACCCAACCAAGCATTCATGGGGCTTAAAGATGACTAGGTCACTTAGTCAGCTCAAATCTAAACAAGTGGCACTTTCTGATTACTTTCGACCCCTTATGGTGAAGCTTAGTGTGACAAGTCATTTAAATTATGCTATATGGCATATTTATATTAATAGAGAGACTTTGTGTATGGTCCTCTTGCTTTGGTTGGTTATGTGAGTGCCACATGTCACTCTTGTAAGAAATGTTGGATTATTTTTTAATGATCTGAATGTGTAGTTTGTTATGTTTTTATTTTGGTTTTATTTATGGGTTAGTTTACCCATTGGTTGGTTTTTATAACCAACTCTTTCTATAAGATTTTAAGCTTACCATTATACATAAATAAATTTAATTTATATTCATTCCTCCTAGTCCTAGTTATATCAGTGGTATCAGAGCCACAAAGACATTTTTGAGAGAGATTTTTTTTTGAAAAAAATTATCAAAAATTGTAAATTGAAAAGGAGGACTGATAAAGTACAGTGGTTGAGTACACAATCATTTTTAAATTCAAAGAAAGGAAAAAGCAAAATAGAAGTGATTTGTACAAGTGTAGACCCATACGACCCAACCAATCAATGTATTCCTTTTACTCAATGCACAAACCATATGACGTGACCTACTTTAATTCTAAACATAGATCATATGACATTTTGGTCCTTTACATAATAGTGTAGAATGAATTATAGTGAGTAATAAGGTATTCATATTTCAATTTGTTCAATTTTTTTCCTTACCTGTGTATGGTGAATGAGGAAGACAAATATAATTATTATTACCTATGAATCTAGTGTCTTGTGTTGAGAATCAATAGCCTCTAAACTCCATACAAAAATCAATTGCTTTCCTAAAAACAAATTCTAAGAATATTTTAAATATGTTGCTTGAATGATGTCAAAAAATAACATTGAAAAATAAACAATATTTTTTGTCTGCAATGGTGTGTGGCATATTGAAATAAGTTTTAATTTTTTTTTCAAACCCTAATATTTGACATTCCACTTTGGCATGGATCCCATGAAGAAATGAAAGAATCTATGTTTTTTTACAAGCAAGAAATAATTATGATGAATTGATTTCACTTTTATTTTACATACATAAGTTTTTGTGGGAATTTTAAAAAAGGTGGGTTCATGTTTACATTCTATACTTAATTTTTGAAAGATTGGTTAGTTTATTTTGTTAGTTAATTGACAAGTGGAGTGCTCAAAATCTATTTTATATCATTTTGATCCAAATTATTATTTTTTGATATCAATTTGTAAAATAAGTTATAAGGGTGGGATATAATTTTGTTTACATTACTTTTTCTAATGGGGTAATAAGGGTAAATTTGGTGATATAAGGGTGTAATAGGGGTTATAATGTGCATTATTTTTATAAGTCCCAATAAATTTTTTTGAAGCTTATTTCTTGAAGGTAAAGGTAAAACCTTAAAATATTATTCCCTTGTCTTATTTTGATTTGTTTTTTTAGCACCATGGAAAAAATAGTGAGTTTGATTTCTAAAAATGGTAAATTATCACCTAAAAATTACAAATAATGGAGTAGGAACATGGAAAATAAACTCATATAAAATGACCTATGGGAAATCAATGAAAAGGAAACCACACCACCAATTGAAGCTAAAAAGTTGATTGAATATAAGAAACATGATAAACATGCACTCACACTTTTGAAATCATCTTACATTGAATAGGTAATCATTCATATTGAGGCAGTTAAGACTAGTGCATGGAATGCTTGGAAAGAATTAAAAGATATGTATGACAAACAACCTACACACAAGAATATTAGATTTCTTATGTAATTTTTGAACAATAAACTACTAGATAATTAGCATGTCTTTGAATATCTTTCTTACATGAAAACATTAAAATTAGAATATTGTACAACTGGTGGTAAAATTAATGATGATATGTTAATTTCTATCATATTGAATAGTCATAATTATTCATACACTAATTTTTTTGAATTTTATAGCTTAGTGATAAGCTTAATGGTGCCACATTTGAATCTATTTGTGAGTTATTAACTCAACATGAGAGACAATTTTCAAGGATGAAGAGTACATCCATGGAGGAGGCCCACTATACCAAAATAGGCAATCCATTATATGAGCATAATAGAAAACATTATTTGAAGCACTATTAGAGATAGAAAAATTATTCATGGCACACTTATAGACATAAGCATCATTCTAGACATAGGGATCATTCCAGTTCTTTGAAGCATAGACATCACTCTAGTTCTCTAAAGCATGAGCATCACCATAAACATTCACATGGGCACAAGCACAAGTATAGGCATTCTTCTTCATGTGGCTATTCTTCCTCTAGTCATATTGGGTATGAGATAATATGATATAATTATGGTGGCATAAGACACCTCTCTATAGAGTGCCCCTCTAAAAAGAAGTCCTCTTGACATTGACAAAAGGTAGAAGAAAATATTGTTGATCACTCTAGTCACTCTAGTCACTCTTCTACCTATTATTTTAATGGATGGGATGACTATGAAGTTAATTGATTCATAGTTAATGACTATATATTCTAAAATTATAACACACCCATCTTGTGTGAGTTACTAGGCTCAAGATTAGGATTTGATGTAGTATCATTTTTTGGCTTGTGTACTTTGCTTTCATAGATCTAGTGTTGATATGATCATTGATGTGGAGCAGTTTAGTGGTTTATACTTGGTCTATTTATTACACATATTCTCACCTCTCGTCTAATAGAGGGAGAAGATATTGCATATTATCTTTTGATCTGTCATAGATGGTTTTGGTATGAGTAAACATTGATTTGTTAGCATTGTTAGTGTTGAACAAAGGCTTGCAGGAGATGTTGGTGATTATTGGGCATAAGTTTAAGATGTTTGTTGGATAGATTATATATGAGGATCAATGTAGTTGGAAAGATCGTGTTTTTTTTCTACTTTAGTGTGGGGATGATTAGGTTATTGATTATTCCAAGATGCAAAGTGTATTAGTTGCAGCTGTATTACTATCTACTTGGATGACTCACAATTCATTTATTCAATATTTATATACCCCTTTAGGTCAAGGGCAAGTTTTTTGGATTATTTTTTAATGATATAAATGTGTAGATTTTTATGTTTTTATTTTGGTTTTATGTATGGGTTGGTTCACCTATTGGTTGGCTTTATGACAACTCTTTCCATAATATTTTAAGCTTACCATTGTACATAAATAAATTTAATTTTGCTTTCTCAAATATATTTATGTTCATTCCTCATAATCTTATTTATATCAAGAAATTATATTTTCTTATTTTCTAGGTTTATCTCTTATGGATGATCATGTATTTGACTTGATAGGTGTCTCCTTTGAAAGGCCTATGCGAAACTATCAACAACATTGTTTCAAATATATGGCTTAGGTGGAGCCACATGTCACTCTTAGAGATGGGTTGGTCAATATAAGAATGTAGCTTTGTGGGACTAATAAGTGGCATCATCTTATGGGTCTAATGAGAACACATGTCACTTTAGTGAGCCTTTAGAGGTATTCTAGTGGATATTTGGATATAAATAGTATGGGCATGATAAGTATCATCATTATGTGGATCCATAAGGGACACACATCATTCTCATGAGCTTCTCTTCATTTTCTACCACTTTTCACTCTTAAAAAGGGCCATGGAAAACTATACACCATAGATCCTTGATCAAATGGCTTAAATTCATCCACATGTCCTTCTTAGATCTCTTTGAAGATTTGGATCAAATGTGATGTAATGTTGACATGCATAATTCTCAAATGGATATTAAGGGGACACATGGTACTTTAGAAGATTTCTCAATATTGGATCATCATTCTTGAGACATGTGGAAACATATTGTGGGCTTCAAGATTATAGGGAGATTCATGAAAACTTAGATTGAATGGGATTTCTTGTTGGGACTAGGATCTTGACACATAACCTATGGATTTTAATTCTAATGGCTAACTCCCTCAAGACATTTTGGGATTATGGCACATGGCTTGTAGGTTTTGTATATTTCTCCAAGTGTCCTACATGGGGTAATGATTCATTAAGGACTTGAAAAGGTTAGAAAGGTGGACACTTGTCCTCTTTAGGTCTCAATATTAAAGTTGACATCCTATGAAGCATTTCAAACTGTTAATTTAACTTTGACATCCTGTAAAGCCATGTGAGAAGTTGAATTAGACTTTTGAAAATGTCAAATGCCCATAACAAGCCAATTAAACAAGTATAAAGTAGAATTACATAATTAAATGCTTTAAACAAAGTGTAAGGTTAGTCTAGTAAGATTCAGTGAGGCTTGTGGCTCTCAAGATAATTTTAAAACTAGGTAGAATCTCCTTAGCAAAACCTGTCTAACATTTTAAATCAATTCCATAGTTAATTATTCATTATTTGAATTAAAAATTGGTAAAAACTTGAAATAACTTAAATATTTTTGAGTGTAAATAAGTATTTAAAAACAAACAATTAACTAAAAATTGATAGGAAGTATTAAATCATATTGGTTATATAGACAAATGACTTATCACCCTTGACATCTTAGGCATTTTGGGAAATGTAGGAAAGGAGGTTCCCCATTATAGAAATAGGGGGTAGTTGAGAATAAACACTTATTATATGAAGGAAATAAAATAAATATTTTACATGATGTTAATAATTATATTCAAAAGGAAAAAATGTAAGGATATCTATAAAGACAACACATGAACAATCATACATAATGGAATAAAATGCAATGTGCTTTCGCAAAGTTTGATAATTTGTGAATGTAATGGAAAATATAAGTGACATAGACCCATATAATTAATATTATGAATTTTATATTTTAATAATAGGTATTTATTCCAAATGTTTAAATACTATAGAGAAAATAAAATATTCTAAAAATCCAATATTTAGACCTAAATATGACATGTTTTCTAGTTTCTATTATTATTTTATGTTATTTATTATATGCTTAGTATATTGCATATACTTTTCATAATTACATTAATATCATTATATATATGAGTAAGATTCAATATGTATAGGTTATACATGATACATGGATACATAAAGACAAGGCATTCTTATACCTCAGGGCCATGCCAATACTTGGGGCATCGCATTCCATAAGTTAAATTATCATAGATTATATATTTATATGAAATTTTATAGTTAAAATGTTTAAATACATTGATTGATTAAATGTATCTTGATAAATCTTATATTCTTTACCAATGTTATATTTAATATATATGCTACTTTTCTACACTATGACATTGACATCGATTAATAGTTTAGACTATTTTGAATTGTTTTATTCTTCATTGTTTATACTTCATTTCATATAAGATAATCATTGATTATGCTTGTTAAATTATTGATTTATTATATTAAAACATTTTATTGAGTGTATCATTTTATTCATTTTTATATGGGCCTTGCCTTCTATTAATAATTTTTTTAATTAAGTCTATCATTCTGTGCATCATTCTTTAGGCCCTTACATTTGTTATTTTTAATGATTGAGTTTTTAAATACATGAATATTTAATTGGGTCATTTCCTAATGTGATGTTTGAGTTTAAATGATGTGTGTAATTTTCCTTGTGTGGTATTTTGTGTTATTTATTGTATGTCATGGTAATAACATTATGTGCTTATGAGTGGATAAATACAAGATTTTTTACCTAGTTTTTTGAGATTTTGGTACCATGGTCCATATCACACCTTCCTATTTGTGTATGGTGTTATGTTCCATATATTTCACCTTTATTATATATTTTTTATTCAATGATTATATTAGAGGTGGTTACTACTACATGCTTACTTTCTATATCTATCTTGACATGCAACTTGTGTGCCTTACACTACATGTTTCATAAATGATTTGATGATATATCTATACCATGATGAAATATTCTCCATATGTTATCACATGATGATAAATGATTACATCTTTTTATATAACATGATGATGTTAACTCTTTTCTTTTGAGATGAATAATTCACAAGATACATCCCTCATGTAAAAAGGGAGGAATATTAGTGGGATTGTCATAGTCATTTAAGCCTTGAAATATAGAAAATTCAAATTTTAGGACAAATTAATGATTAAGAGAGTTTATATTGGTAAAAATTATCAATTTGGTTAGAATTTGGGACATATTTTTTAAATTAGAACAATTTTATGGGACACATGTAATACATATGCACATCTTTTACAATAAAATAACTTATATGTTTTATTTTTTGTAAGATCAATTAAATAAGTAGTGTGGTTGAGGTTCAACACCACTCAATGGCCTATAACTACTCCTAAGGGACGAGAAATTTATTTTCAAAACCCATGGACCTTGTCTTAGTTAACTTATCCATTGGTAAATGATCACCCCTAATTCTCCAAGTGTTTTAATAGGTATCCCAGTTCTTAAATGATATAGTATAAAGTGTTATTATCGAATGCTTCATTAGGAAGCATAGTCTCTAATGATTTAATATGAAGAATAGTCTATAATTATTCAATAGAAAGAATCATCTTCAACAAAACCACATGGGGAAACATGGTTCACCACTTAAAAATATACACCTTTTCTATTTAATTTTAAATTTCATTTAAAGTTTATTTTCAAGAGATTGATATTGATTATTGCATGTTAATTACATGTTTTTTTGGATAAATTTTTAAAATCAAATCTTTCTCTAAAATAAAAAGTGTGTTTTACACAAAGATGAAAATATCCTTATTATTTTACTCTTTCATTATATATCATTTTGATACTATAATAAATAAGGATTTTATAGACACTAAAATCTAGTACTAGACACTTATAAATGGCATTCTTGACTACATTCAATTTACATGATTTTTGAATATACATATAATATTTCACATGCTTTTCTCACATCCACCTGATTTATATGGGTATGACCTTACCAATTTTCTATGTATAATATTTTTCATTATCACAGTCAGACTTTCTACAGATCATCAGATCAATATTCATGTCTTTCCAACAAGTCTAATAAACTTAAATACCTAAAAATTTATACAAGTGTCCAAATATTATGTACTCATAACCATGCCAAGAAATAATCATTCTATAAATTAAAATCATATTTAGTAGTTTAACACACATTTTACATGTTGGTTGCATCAAAAATTACACAAAGAGTCCTATATAAATACACAATAGGTCTAAGCCTATTTCATGATTTAGCATCATTTAACACTCATAAAATATACCTCTATATACTTGTACACATTCAAATGAATTTCCCTAAACTAACCAATTTAATTATCTATCACAAGTATTAGGTCTTATGCAAGTCTAAATCACCTAATACAAGCCATGATTTCCATTTTACAAGTCTCAAAATCTATATTACATGTTAAATTCATTAAAGGGGAACCATTACAATTATGCACTTAGTGGTAACAACTATGTGAAATTTGAATTCCCTCTTTGAAATATTGGCTATGTAGGAATCACTCTACCATTTATTGGGGAGTGGTTGAGGTCATATCAACCCACCTCTTTCCAAACTTTGAGTTGTAAATCTAGTTTTTAAATTCAACCTAGGGATTAAAATAAAAGGAGACATGTTTTTGGATATTATGTACACAACGATATCCTCATAACACACACAAATATTAATTAAAAGTAAGAAAAATGGCATATACTAGAATTGAGAGGCAAAATATACATAGACAAATATGGTATAAGAGATATGTTATCATTTTGAGCAAGTGTCTAAATTCTAACAAATTCGTTTGAGTGGTTCCAAATACCTAGTTCCTAATTTGAGTGACTCAGCCTATTTTCAACCCTTTTATTACAAATATTTAGTCTCAAACAAACACATTATGGTAAACATTCTAATTATTTTAGGACTTTCCATTTATAATAAGTGTAATTGTTTAATATTATTATGCATTTTATATTTAGATTCATGTATCATTACTATACTGCATGCAATTTAAATTATTCCTAATTTCTATCTAATATGATCACATAAATAAAAAATAAGGTAAAATACATATTAGACTCTTATTTATGTTTTTTATTCATGTTTTTCCCCTATTCTACCCTATTTACCTCTCTCTTTCCTCTTTATCTATCTTCTCTACATAGTTTTAATAGATTCTATGTATGCTTCCCTAAACCACACACTATATGTCTTTGGGACACCAAGATCATAATATGTATGATTATTGAATTGACCCTTATAACCATTATTTTATGTCCCATGAACCTTATCTTCCTCTTCTTTTAATATTTTCTCACCCATTCTATGTCAAATCATTCACTAGTTTGGTCTTAATTGAATTAAATATAAATGTGCATTAGTGCATACATGAAAAGAGAGGAATGACTGATCAATTAATTTGAATGTGAAATCCAAATTTTATTTAAGAGGTATATTGTGAAAGTGTTAGATATTATTTCAAGCATTTAGTTCATGTTTGAATATTTTAATTTCCTTGTGCCACTCATTCATTTGAACATGAAAATATTAGGGCTTGCATCTATGAATTACTTGTCCAAGTGTAATGAATGATGTTTTGAAAATTTATTATATAATAGTGGATTATAATAGTTTAAGAATAACATAGACCCATAATTAATTAACATATTTTTTAGTGGTCTATGATGAGTTATTAGGGTTGTGTAAAAGGATAATGGTTTTTCATAAATTTGAGTAGAATTAAGAAAAAGTGAATGAGGGTTGTAGAGCCATAGAGTAGATCAGATCATAAAATAATATTTCATAAATTCATATTTTTTCAAAAAATTACATGATTTTTATATAATGAGAGCACACTCCAAAAAAATATCTTTATTTTCCATGTGTATTATGGTTTTTACTATCCTCACCTTATATACATAGTTTTTATTGTATTTTTATGAAAATGATCCCCATATTTGAGATAAATCACATATTCCTATAAACCCCTCTTTTCATTTATTGATGATTATATAATACTCTTTATATAAAATTAAGATTTTTTTTCATACTAGATTTAATGTGACTAGGATTAAGTTTTCATTGTGTATGAGTAGATATGTTTCATTATGAAGTAATTTTACCTATATCCACTTAACCATAACAAAGTTACAAATACAAAATAAGCGTTATTGCAGATGGTTCCCATGAATTTTTTTGAAGGATTCATGATATGTTGATTTGTTATAGGTTATAGGAGTTGTGAAGAAGCAAACTCATGAATTTAATCCACAATTTCATGTGTATACATGTATAACATTTAAATAAAATAAAAACAAATATGATCAAATTATAATAACTACCAATAGACAAAGCTCAAGTGTGCCATAGGGATAACCTCTATCATAATATGAATAATAAAATACAATAATAACTTATAATTGATTAACCTCTATTAGTATCATCCAATTACTCATAAATATAAGTAAAAATATTTAGGATAGGAAGGAATCTCTATATTTAGGGATATTATCCCAAAATAGGCAAACCATATTTTGATGTTAACTAATAAAGATATATTCTTATTTATAAGTGACATATAAATAACTAATGGATAATGTTGTGTGTATAAGTCCCACATTATATATAAATAATATAATCACAAATTCATCTTGGATAATGTTGAGGTCAACATACCCCAATTTATAAAAATGGGGACCCTTGTTTCAAAATTTTAAAAAATCATGACCTAAATTGAAAATGCACTTGATTATATTATCATCAACATGTTGTAGATAATATTTATCTAAAGATCATCCACACCTAGTTTAGTTGGAACATTTACACATGATATTTGTTTTGATTTATCTAATGTTTCTAATGTTTTGATCTTTATATTCCTAAGTTACGAGTTTAATGGAATCTCAATTAGAATGGGCAATGTTTAGGGTTTTGTGATTCAATGTTGAATCAGTCATTTACTAGCCTTCAGTCTATCAAAGACTAATTGAATATACATTTAAATCATGTTAAAACCCTAGTCTAAATTTTTCAATCCAAACCCCTTTGAATTGAATTCAAATTTGTGTGGGAGCCAATGAATGTGAGAACACTTTATACTGTCATGGACTTAGCCTAATTTTTATCTTAAGGATTAGTCATGTTTATTAACATGACCAAACCCTAGTCTAAAATTTTTATGCTTGGTAATTTATGACCCGAGACCCCTTTTATCTGTTTATTATTCACATATCTAAAACTTAGCTTAAAATTTTATCCTAAGGTTTTAACAAGTTTATCAACATGAATAAAACCTTAGTCCAAAACTTTAAGCCTAAATCATATATGTTCCCTAAGCTCTAACTTAATAATTTTAATTTGACTATAGGAACTAATCATGTTCCCCCTAATAGATCAAGATTTTATGGTGTACATTTGATCAGACAAAATAGATCTAACGGTGTGTATAAAGTCAATAAATCAATCACTTAGATCTAATGATGCATTTAGGACCAGGCATAGAAGATCTAATGGTATGAGATCAATGTTAACAATTCAAAATATCTTAAAGCATGTGAATAAGTCATAAGTTTCAATATTGTGGCTCATTATTAAATCTCAAGCATGTCCCTAAATATTGATGGTATGTGGTTGAACATACACATTCTGATCAACAATGCATAACTTCAACAAAGCTTTAAGATGAGTGAGAGGGTGAAAATTGTTTCCGTAATGGGAACCCTATCATATATCTAATGGTGCATGGAGAAAAGGATAGGACGTAATGGATAAAGATTTATGGAGCATGATTGATCTATGCAATCAAGATCAATTGTGCAATATCAATGTTGACATTTTAATGAATCTTAAAATGAATGTAGAAGTGATAAGTGTCACAACCATGGGGAATATATAAAATAAACTAATGATGTTCAAACTCCTAGATCAAGATCAATGGACCATGTTTATCCATGAAAGTAGATCCAATGGTGTAATCCTAGGTGGGATTTTCAAATATATAGACCCAATGAAGTGTTGACACATGTCCTAGAGGTAATGGTCACATTTTGAAAATTAATAAACATAATGACATATAAATTTTATGTTGGCATACATGTAAACTAAAAATATTTTGTGGACCTAGAAAGGAAAAGGTATAAATGTTCAAATATAATCAGAATCTAAGTCACAAAGCTCACATAATTCAAATAATTGCTACCATTAAAGCTATGTAAATAACTTTAAAAAAGACTTAGAATAAGCAAAATCCCTAATTTGACCTTATGATAATTTCAAATGAGTTAACAAGAACCAAATTTTCATATGTGTAAGGATAATTCAATCCAAACTCAAATTATAGCCCACTAGTAGGCAATTTGATCAATTCACAACTATTAAAGCTAGGAAGGGTGTTTCAAAAGAAGATGTGGAGCTCTATCTAAGCAAGGATGCAAAGGGTAGGATTTTTAAACATATAGTATTTGATGCTACTACTCTAAATATTGGAGACAATAATTGGTCAAACTTGTTTTGGACTATAGAGAACTAGAAGCCCATCACCCAGGAAGAAAAGAAGAATGTGTCTACCAATAGACACTACTACAACATAGTCACAATCTAAATGATGGGCCTAAATTATGTGGTGAAAAAACCTAAGGTACTACATTGCATTGATATCCTTGTTCTAATTTTTAAATATGTAAAAATAGATAAGGGTTGGTTAATTAATGAAAACACTAATATAAACATAGCCTATATTTCTACTGTAGAATTTAAAAACAACTATAAATTTCCCAAACCCTAAGTTGACCTACCTTCTATCAATGCTTAGGCCCAAAAGAAAAATTTGAAAGACATTCTATCATTGTGGCTATATTATACGAACCATGTATTTTTAGACATCAATAAAAATATCCCAATTAGCTAATTTCGGCTTGAAATTATGATTATTATAACTATGCTAAATAGATTGTGTGGGAATATAACCACTACTTATATAGACTAAGTCTGGGTGCTTATAATATACTTCATGGTAAAAAATCAATTGACCCCTCCTTTAGGTGAAATTATCTACATCTCTTTGAGTAGATAGATTTTTACAATCAAGAAGAAGAATTGAACCCATTTATATATGATGTCATACCTTTTGGATGATATTTTTGCAATAACAAAGATTACCAACCTAAGGGAATGATCACCTAGTGGAACTTAGATAGTTCCATAATATTATTATAAGTTACACATATTCAAGTACAAAGATCACATTAAATTCATTTGTGATT
Organism: Torreya grandis; assembly: GCA_037957365.1. Taxonomy (NCBI): domain Eukaryota; kingdom Viridiplantae; phylum Streptophyta; class Pinopsida; order Cupressales; family Taxaceae; genus Torreya; species Torreya grandis. The sequence goes on from JARHVA010000730.1 coordinate 1,870,617, forward strand.
GCATCTATCTATCCCTTAGTGAGGCTATAACTAGTCATCCTATGGAGAGGGTCAACCCACTAGTTACGAAGTATGTTGAGACCATGGAAGAGATTTGGTTATATCCATATTGTAATATCATCATAATTAAAGGAACTTAGAGCTAACCACTTAAGCTACCCATATATGTCCCTAATAAGCTAATAGAATAGGAAGTAGCATATCAATGACTTCATGGAATTTATGGCTTATGCAAGGCCAAGAAGAAATGGATCCTTCATAACCTCCCAATAACCATTGGGAGGACCATAATCAGATAATGGGAGAACATTGAAGCACCATCGAGACATAAAACATCTTTTAAATTTCAAATTGATGAGCTAAGGTAGTGGGAACCTTGTCTAAGGGTTAAAAAGCATTTCAAAACCAAGGGGATGCTTAATGTGTCTTATGATAATTATCCTAGTGGTTTTAACCCTATTTACACCAAAGCATCTAGCTACTTTGAGATCACAAAGAGGTTGAAGGAACATAACCTTAGACTTGAGCCAAGAATGGAGAGAAACGAGAAAGGAGATGATAGGTGGCAACTTGGGCCTAGATAGTATCATTTTATAGGTAGTTAATTAGTTATACCTCCATCATCTCAACCAAAAATATATCACAAAACTAAAGCACAAATTGAGAAAAGACTAAGAGAAAGAATTCTTGATGAGAATGCATATTCTTCATCTCAAGGAGAGGGACAAGGATCACCATTAGAAGAGATTCATATGGTAGCATTAGATGATAGTGAGACAGTTGAATATTCTATAAAGATTATATAATTAGCCTGTGAATCAAATGATGAAAAAGCATAGGAAATAAAGGAATAAAAGGGAAGGAAGTATTATATTTAGTTCTTATTTCCACCACTCTAAAGAGGAAGATTGAGCTAGCCATCATTCTAGTAAAGACAAAGAGGTCCAATTGTAACTTTCACTCCTCCTTTGGGTGAATTTAACCTCTTTAGTGAATAAAATTTAATTTATGGACTAGCCATTCTAGAGTGGTTTGTTTTTGGACCAAAATTATAGATATTAGCTACTCCATATCATCCTTAGGCTATGATGTAAGCCATCAACATCCCTATTCATGAAGAGAACAAACCATGCATTATGGATCTACAAAAGGAGGATGAAAGAATATTGGTTACCCTGGGAGAGCCATGTGGAACACATATGGAGATTACTACACCACAAGTGACTCAATCATCAGTTGGTGTCAAATTTGTCCCCAAGATAGCTAGATTATAGAGAGTGACTGAGAAGAAGTTCATGGTTGGTAGAGAGGATATCACCTTCTATAAAGTAGAACCATTCACCAATTTGACTCCAATGGGATGATAGAGGCCTAGAGAAAACCATATATTTGAGGAGAACATGCTTGAATTATCCTAAGAATAATTAGAAAAATTACAAGTTTCCCTCAAATGCATACAATAATAGGAGGAAAATTTTGAGAAATAGGCTATCTTATCAATTCTAGAGGCCATGATCAATATGTTTGAAGCATCTTTGTATGACATGTTCTATTATTTAAAGTCAATAAAGTCAAGGAAAAATGTGTTAAGCCAAAAATATGTAGAAGACAAGAGCATAGTTAAATAATGGTAGAATTTAAGAAGTAAAATAAAGGATTTGATCAATATATTTATAGAAGATCAAATTCCTAACATTGAAACAATTATCTTGACTCAAAAATATATTTCCATGGCAATTTTAGTAGACAAGGTCAAGGGTCTAAGAAAATAGACCAAAAACCTATAAGACCTTCATGAAGATGGCAAACAACTGATAAGAAGGATGGAGTAAATAATTGGGAGCATGATGATAGATCCCACCATGCTCAGTCCCATATGTTCAATTATTGATGAATATTTCAAGTTGAGATCTACTTAGGTTATGTAAGAAGTACAGAATTAGAGCTAGGTAGGGATAGGAGTTGACAATATTAAGATCTTGGACATGATCTAAAATGTCAAAGAAAGGATTAGAAATGCAAGGAGTATTAAAGAAGATATGTAAAAAGATTAAAAATACTTCAAAGACTTAGCAGATCCAGAGGATGGAATCTTTAGAGAACTAGCTATCAATTTGAAGTTAATAGATGAGCAACATGCCAAGGAAATGAGGATATTATAACAAAATCAATAGGTAATTTGAACATCTAAGGGATCTCAAGGTAAATTTAGTTGATTTATGAATATTCCTTTTGTATCTTAACTTATATAATATTTTGAAAAAGAGAATATTCTTTTGTAATGGCAATTGTGCAATTTGTAAAGGACATTACCTATAAGTTAGTAATTTTGAGTGTTTAAAAGTTTCTATAATGATTTTAGAAGGATAACTATCCTTAACATTTGACATAAATGATTGGCATACCTCATGAATTATCTATATAAAGAGGTATTGTCCATTATAAAGAAGAGGGAGTTTTGGAGCAAGAACTTTGTACTAATTTTGGAATAATTTAATGTAAATAGGGAATTTTACAAAGTTTGTCTCATTTATTTGTGACAATTGTATCATATATTCTCTATCAATTGTCTAGTTTAAAATTTAGATTTAAATGGTTCTTCTTGATTCTTGATGTGCACTTGTTTAAAATTCATAAATGTTAACTTGTGCCAATTCTAGGTTGGTTGAAGGTTCTTAAGTTCATTTCATTATCTTTTCCTTTCATGTGAATGTGCTTATGTTATTTGCTTACAAGGGTAAATATTTAAAGTAAACCAAGTTCTTATTTTCATTATTTCATTTCCTTAGATGCTTGCCTAATGTGTAGTAGGATTTAGCCTTTCACTATTTCATGTTATACATTGGTTATAAGTACATATTTTAATTATATCTAAACTTTTTCATAATATCTATGTTAAATATTAGGAATATGAATATGTCTCTTCTTTACCCTAGCTTTATTTTTACCCCTTTTTTAATCAATTCACTTTAGATTAACTTCACTTTGAATATTCATATTAGATTAGAATTATATGTAGTTATTTGAGCATAATTCACTTTATTTAGCTTAGTTCAATCTCATTTTCAAAGGTTAACTAGTAATCCATGGTTGCTCCCAACAACCCAACTTTATAAATATTTTGAAATAATTCACTATTTCTACCATTATTCCACCAAAGATAACTTTATTATTGTAATATACAACTCATGCATTAGATAATCTAAATTAAAAAATGTGTAGTGTTTCTTAAACACTAAAAACCACCTATGATACACTTACATGCATCAACAAGAGAATAAATTTTGCTGGTGCTAGGAGGGCCTTAGTTGAATCTTTGTAAATTTGTGGTATCTTTTCTAATTTTAGTAAATTATGTTCAAAGGTCATCAATTCATTGAATATTTATGTTTCTTATATCATAATTATGTAAATATCATTAATACACATGGTTTGAGACCCATCTTTAGGTTCATTTAGCTAAATATTCTCGTTCTTTGACGATTCATAGTAAATTCTTGCAAAGGTATCTTAAGTTGGTAAATTTTCCTCATTTGGAATTAGTAACGACAAAGTTTCTCAAAGAATGATTGATTCTCTACAAATTTGGGTTTATTTGAACTTAGATGTGTAAATATCATTTGCATTCATTAGTTTGGACACATATTTAGACTAATTTGTTTAAATGTAGTTGAAATTTAAAGAAATTTACATAAATTCATGTAAAGCTTATGTAACTTAAGGATCTTAAATTTAAAAATCTACTCATAGGTAAGAATTAGACTATTATTTACAAGAATAAAGTTAAATATCATTCATATTTTCAAATATAAGGTTTCTAAGTCATATTTTGGAAAGGAATCAAGGTTTATAAGTTATAACTACCAAGGATTAGGACTAGATCAAGGTTTCAATCAGGATTACCTCACCTTTCATTAGAATATCATAGGAAATTAAGAGTAGACAAAGGTAAGTGAAGGGTTTCCAAATTTTATCCTACTTCACCTATTCAAATTGGTCTTATGTTCATTCTTTATCTAGGTATGGCTTTGTTGGGTGGATCTTCCATTAACGTGCCTGGTCAGGTACATGATCTACCTCAGAACCCTAAGAAATACTTACCATATTTTAGTCCTAATGGTATTATTAGATCTAAATAAAACATTGAATCTTTCAAATATATTTTAATTTTTTTAAATTTAGTTCATGAAGATGTAACATGTATATTATTTCTATTTACTTTTAAATATGTTGTATATAAGTGGTTTCTCAACCTTCTATAGAACTATATGACTAGGTGGAATGATTTTAATATAATCTTTGTTGATCAATTTGGAAAAATCATTAGTCCTTGAATTCTTTATTAGTAATTCACCACTATTAAAAGGGATTCTAGTGAGACCATTAGAGCCTTTAATGCTATATTTTAGAATATGTTTAGTATAATTGTAGCTCCTTTAAGACCTAATGAGGCCTTAGCTTTAGAAATATACAGGATTCTTTGGATCCCATGACTTATTATTTATTAAGAGGTATATTGGATTCATAAACACATTGTTCTTATCTTATGTTGAAGATATAACAATCAATGATCAAATAAAACCTCAAGGTTAGCTTGCATATGCCACCCCAAATGTCAACCCCAATTTCCCTACATTGAATGTCATTCCTAATTCCAATCAGAATGTTCCTACCCTAAATCAAACACCAGTATTAAACCAATTTCCCTTAAGCCATGGTCATCCTAGCCAAAATTTGGGTTTATTAAAAAATAATACTAAAAATGGTTCCATCCATAAGAATAGAGAGCTTTGATGCCAATCACTAGTAATAACAATCAATTTAATAATTAAAAGGCACCAAATAATGAAAATGAATCCATACATTAGATGGTTCAAAATCTAAGTATTTATTTCCTTCAATTACAAAATCAAGTAGGAAATGTTGTTGAGAAATCCAATAGGAATTATTTATATCAAAGGTTCAATATACCTAACAATCCATTTCGCAATGGTAACATTGGTAACTATAATAATAATGAGTCATCATCAGGTAAGAATAATAAACTTGAGATAAATATTTGTGATGTTACTCTAAATAATTTTTTTAGGGTTCACAATACTTCAAATCATGGTGAGTTAGACTACATTGAATTATGTAATTATTTTGATTTATTTCAAGACGAGTTAAATACATTTAAAGGTACATCTAATAGAGATAATTTTGTAGGTACATTTGGATCTTCAAAATCATCCAAATCTATAGATACAACCCTTATGGTGGAGATAATTAACTTCCCATTCCAAGAAGAGAATGAGCCTAAGGATACTCATGAAGAGGTGCATTCCTTTTATTAGTACTTGAAGAAGACCTATCCTTTAAGTAATAGGGAGCATAAGCAGACCTTGACTACATCCACTCCAACAAATAATTTTAACACTCCTAATCTTATAGATGACAATAATATTAAGCCTCCAAAGGGAAGTAATTTTAGTCTTAATGTTGATTATTCTAATACTTCTACTAGATATGGGTACAATATAGTTGATTACGTGAAGGAAATTAAGGATAACATTACCTTGTATAACTTGACTCAAATCAATGAGCAGAGAGATTTATTATTAGAAGCTATATCTAAGAAACCTGGTAAGTCATCCAAGACTACAAACGCTAATGGTGGAATGTAAAAGAACAAAGTATATGTCCCACTTTACTTTTTTACAATGATAATCTTTCGTAAGAATTTGTATAATTATTTATTATATTATGGTGCATCTGCTAACATCATGCCTAAAGGTATTTGTGAGCAACTTGGTTTGACTCAAATCAAATCTTATAGGGTTATTACTCAATTAGATAAGTTCAGGGTAAAAGTAATTGGACAATTGTTGAATGTTCACATGCATCTTGCATTTGGACCAAGGATCCAATAGTTTATTCACATCTAAGTGGTAGATATTCTTAATGCTTATGGAATGTTGTTGAGTAGAGACTGGATAAAATCCTTTAATGGTTACATGTCTAATGATTATTCACATATGTGGCTACCATGGAAGGGAGTACCAAATAAGATCATAATTGAAATATAACCCAACATGAAGCATATGATTACTGAATACAATGCTACAAATAAATTGATCAACATGGCCAATTCTAAGTTAAGCATTTATACTATTCAAACATCTAAGGTATGTGACTCAAATGTTACTTATGTTATGCCTAAGATATGGAAGTTATATTTTGATGGTGCACGATGCAAGTTTGTTTTTGGTGTAGGAATTATCTTGATTAATCCTATTATAAAATAATTTAGTACTTGTTATAGACTTTAGTTTCTTTTCACTAACAATCTAGTAGAATATGAGTCTCTAATCTTAGGTTTGTAATTTTATATCAAACATAAGGTGAAAGAACTACTAGTTCATGGTGATCAAAGTTATTAGTCAGTCAAGTGATAAGTAAGTATCAGTGTAAATTGACATACCTTAATAAATATAAGTTTAGGGTTTGGGACTAGATAGAATATTTTGATGATTTCAACATTATATCCATTCTTAGGGAAGAAAACAAATTTTTTGATGAGTTAGCCTTAGCTAAAACTAATCTTATGCCCAATAGGATTCTAAACTAGCCAACCTTAGTGTTAAATTAGTCCCATGTCCCTTAGTCCCTAATAACATCAACCATTTATAGGTATTTAGTGATGACCAACATATTTTAGACTTCATGAACAATTCAATAGTATTTGAGGCTCACATCATTGATGAAGGCAATGAAAATGCTCTTGATAAAGGTAACATTGATGAAAAAATTATGAAACTAAGTGAAAATAAAATTACCAATGGCATGATTTCCCTAAAAAGATTATTTGAAATGGATAAACTAGCTAAAAATGTCAAAGTTACCAAAGTGAATGTGAAATATTATAAAGAAGCTGACCTAGGAACACAAGGTCAACCCCAACTAGTCAATATTGGTACAACCACCACTAATGAAGATTTGAGAAAAGCCAAAGAGTTGTTAACCAAGTATAAATATATTTTAGCATGGTCATATGAGGACTTAAAGATCTTTGATCCTAGAGTTATAAATCATACCATACCTTTGAAGAAGCCTGAAAGCCTGTTAGGCAGAATCAAAGACCTGTTAACCCTCACTTGGAACCCCTAATATACAAAGAGGTCAAGAATTTTATAGATGTAAAGATAGTTTTTCCCATTAGACACTCCACTTAGGTAGCTAAATTTGTGCTAGTTAGGAATAAAAATGGGGAAAATGGATTGTGTGTAGAATTTAGAAATCTAAATAGATCTTTTGAAAAGGACAATTATCATTTTCCTTCTCTTGATCAATTTATCCAATTTGTTAGTGGTTTAGCAATGATGGATTTTATTAATGGATTTCCAATTTATAACAAGTGCTTGTGAACAAGGAAGATAAATTAAAGAGTACAATCACTACTAATTGGGGAACTTTTGCCTACAAAAGAATGCCCTTTGGGCTAACAAATATAGGTCCAAATTTACAAAGAGTAATGGACCATAGTTCTTAGGGGATGATAGGTAATTTCATTATCATTTACATGGATGACTTGAATATTTTTTCTAAAAATAGGGAAGACCAAATGATTCACTTGAAATAGGTATTTTAAAGGTGTATAAAGTATGCAATTTCTCTCAACCCTAATAAGAGAATTTTTTGTGTCAATGATGGAAAATTAGTAAGACATGTTATAAATAAAGAGGGTATTTTTATTGACCCTAATAGATTAGATGCTATATCAAAAATAGAACCCCCTAATAGTAGAAAGTAATTAAAATCCTTATTTAGGAAGCTTAACTTTGTGAGAAAGTTTATTTTTAGTTTTACAGAGATTGTGAGACCATTGAATGATATGTTGAATAAATATGCCAAGATCACATGGAATGAAGAGACCATAAAGGCCTTCAAGGATATGAAATAAGCAATAATGTATGCACCAATGTTAATATGCCCTAATTTTTTAAAGTACTTTTATCTTTATTCTTTTACTTCTGACCATTGAATTGTAGTTGTCCAAACTCAAATAAAAAAGGATGGATGTGAATATCCTATTGATTTCATGAGTACTAAATTTAAAAATGTTTAGTTGAACTACTCCTTGATAGACAAGTATGCATGTGCTTTAATCAAGGTAGTGAAAAAATTTAGGCATTATCTCCTTATAAATAAGGTTCATGCCATCCTATCATACCCTACCACTCAGCTCTTGCTTAGCCACTATGAATTAGGGGAAAGAAGAGGTAAATGGATGTCCTAAATTTTAGAATATGATCTAGAAATTAAGATTGTTAAATTGGTAAGATGTTAAGTATTAATTAAATTTATTTCTAATACTAATCCCAAGTTAAGTGTCATGTAGGTAGAGCAATAAAATTTTCAACCCAATGATTGGTATGACTCTATTGTTCATTTGATGATAAATGGAACTTATCCCAGAATATTAACTAGGGATCAAAGGAGAGATCTATAGCTCAAGGTAGCTCATTTCATAATCAAATATAGAGTACTTTCCAATAATAATTATGAAGGGATATACCTGAGATGTGTTTTTAAAGAATAATCTTGTGAGATCTTGAGTACTTTCCATGAGAAACTTGTAAGTGGATACCCATCAAAAAGGAAAACTACACATAATATCCTTATGGATGGTTACTATTGGCCTACTATCTTTAGATATTCTCACAAGCACATGAGAGAATTTCATTAGTGCTAAATATTAAACACTAAAGAACCCAAGACAGCCATGTTATTAAGGCCAGTGATGATTTATAAACCCTTTAATTAATGGGGATTAAATTTTGTGGGTTTCATCAACCCCAATTATTTATAAGGTCATAAGTATGTGTTCAGTACTAAAAACTATTGTACTAGGTGGATAATATCAATATGAACCAAATAATACATGAATGAAGATGTGATAAAGTTCTTAGAAGAGAACATATGTACTAGATTCAGAACACCAGTATCTATAGTTTGTGATAATAGGCATACCTTCATACCCATTGAGATAATTCAGTGGATGTATGACAAAAACATTATTCTCAAGTTTTCATCAAATCATTACCCTTAAGGAAATGGTGTTTCTGAATCAACCAACAAAAAATTGATGAAGACTATCAAAAAGTTTATTACTAAAAAACCAAGAACTTGGCACAAGTTACTCAAGTATGCCCTTTGGGATGATAGAATAAGATAAAAGAAAGCTCTATATTCATCACCTTTTATGTTTTTATATGGTTAAGAACATGTATTCCTCATCAAAATCAAGCTTCCAACTTGAAAGTTTATGTAAGAGTACATGGAAGGAGAAGATCAAGAATTTTCAAGTTCAAGGTACTGGACATTATCCAAATGGAAGATGCAAGAGAGGAAGATTTTACCAATTTAGTAGGCATCAGACCATAGTGAAGAGATGGTTTGAAAAACATTCCAAAATTAGGGTGTTTAGATAAGGATATTTGGTTCTTTTTTGGGACAAAGCACCTTAACCTAAGGTAAAGCATGTAAAATTCACACCTTTATAGATTGGCCCCTATAAAATTATTGAGATACTAGGACACAACACCTTCAAGCTCAAAGACTTGCAAGGAGTAGAGTTCACATTCTTAAAAAATTATAAATATCTTAAGCACTACTTCTCTATTGCTCCACCTAATTTTATATGGAGTAATTTTAAGACTAGTTAGAGTTAGTGTAGGTAGGCTTAGATTAGTTTCTTTCTTCTTTTCTTTCCTTCATGTTCCTTATTTGTAAATAGTGCATGTAAGTATTGGTTTGATTGATGTTGGTTTGCATGTTATGTATTTCCTTTCCTTTGTTCTTGTTTTCTAATTTCAATAAGTCATTTCAAGATAGTCCTTAAGCTCTAATGCATGTAATTGTGCCAAAGTCAAAAAATTAGAAATGTAGGTATGACTTCTCCAAATAGTTGATCATGGATCCTGAAATGTGGGCTTGATGTTATAGTTTGATAAATTGGTAAATATTGGTATCTAGATTAGTTGTTCCTAAAATATTACACATTGTTCTTGATCCATGTCTGATTTTGATAAGTATTACTTATGTAGGATAAAAGTTTGAATTATTAAGACAAATTAATGTTTGAATTTTAAAAAAATTAATTACCTAGCATAAATTTTACAACCAAGGATGAGTTTATAAATATCAAACATATGATCAAATCCCAAAACCTAGCTAATCTTCTTCCCAACCTTTATTAGAAAACAAAACATATCTAAAAAATACAAAAATAAGAAACTTATTGAAAGATTCAAAAACTTTCCAAGAAAAGGTGATTTTGGTATCTCCATTAGGGCTATGGACACCTCATTGGTAGTGGAGTAAGGCCTTGAATGGATAAAAGGTATCTCTATTAGGGATATAGATGTATGGCTTGTAGTAGATCAATTCCCAAGCCTTACCTAAGCTAAATCATGATTCCTAATAAACATATAAATATGATATAAGTCTATGTTAGTGGTTAAGGTCATGAATCTATAATTTGTTCTATAAAACCTGTGATAAATATTAAGTGGAATAAATGCACACACATAACATGACTAAGTTTTGATGGTTGATCCTAATTCTGCATGTGTGAGACTTATCTTAATTATGGCTTGATCTTAATAATGTTACCTTATCATGTAGGATTAGTAGCCTAGTTATTAGTCTAAAATAGAGTCTCTAAATTCTAACATATATTTATGTTTCCCTTAGGAGTCTCCATTTCTAGAGGTTAACATACCCCCATTTCTAAAAATGGGAACCCTTGTTTCAAAATTTAACAAATTTATGCCCTAAATTTAAAATTCACTTGATCATATTATCATCACCATGTTATAGACAATGATTATTTCAAGATCATCCACACCTATTTTGGTTGGTACATTTACACATGATATTTGTTTTGATATGTCTAATGTTGCTAATGTTTTGATCTTTGTGTTTCTAGGTTACAGGTTTAATGGAATCTCAATTAGAATGGACAATGCTCAAGATTGTGTACTTCAATGTTGTATCAATGTTTTACTAGCCTTTGGTTTGTTAAAGAATAATTGAATTTACATTTAAATCATGTAAACACCCTAGTCTAAATTTTTCAACCTAGACCCCTTTGAATTGAATTCAAATTTGTGTAGGAGCCAGTTTGTAAGATAATGAATTATATTGTCATGGACTTATCCTAATTTTTATCCTAATAAAATATTGTCATGGACTAATCATGTTCCACCTAATGGATCAAGATATAATGGTATGCATTTTATTGGACAAAGTAGATCTTATGGTGTGTACAAAGTTAATAAGTCAATAACTTGGATCCAACGGTGTACATTAGACCAGGGAAAGAAGATCCAATAGTGTGAGATCAATGTTAAAAATTCAAAATAAATCAAAGAAAGTAAGGAAGTGACAAGTGTCAATCCCGTGGTTCATGATTAAAGCTTGATCATGTCTTCAAAGATTGATAATATAGGATTAAGTGTACATATTTTGATCAATGATGCATTTTAAGTCAAAACTTCAATGAAAATATGAGATGACCGAGAGGGTGACAAGTGTCATTATTACATCAACCTTATCAAAAATCCAATAGTACATGGAGTGAAGGATAGGACCTATTAGATAAATATCAATAGAGTGTGATTGATATATGCAATCAAGATCAATAGTGTGAGATCAATGTTAACATTTCAATGAAGCTTAGAATAAATGCAAAAGTGACAAGTGTCACAACCAAAAGGAATATAACAAAGTGACCAATGGCATTTAACCTCCTAGATCAAGATCAATGAACCATATTGATCTATGTAATCATATCTAATAGTGTGAGCCTAAGTGGACTTTTCAAATATCTAGACCTAATGAAGTTTTGACATGTGCCATAGAGGGAATGGTCAAATTTTGAAAATTTATAAATATAATGACATAGTAATTTCACATTAGCATACATGTCAATTCAAAATATTTTATGGATCTAGAAATGCAAAGGTATAAATGTTTGGGTCTAAGAAAACTAAGTCATAAAGTTCACATAATTTGAATAGCTACTACCATTAAATCTCTATAAAGACCTTCAAAAAAGCCTTAGCATATATAAAATCCCTAATCTAACCCTATGATAATTTCAAGCAAGCAAAGGAGAAGAAAATTATCATATGTGCAAGGATAATTATATCTAGAATCAAATTAGAGTCAATTAGTAGGAAATTTGATAAATTCACAACCATGGTAGATAGGAAGGGTGTTCCAAAATAATATGTGGAACTCTATCTAACAATGGATGTTAAGGGTAGGATTTTAAAAGATACAAAGTTTGATTCCACTCCTCTAAATACAAGAGACAAAAATTGGTCAAACTTGTTGTGGAGCATCAAGAACCAACAACCCCTCATCTAAGAAGAAGTGAAGAATGTGTTGCTAAGAGACTCTACTATGACATATTTGTAATCCAAATGATAGGCATACATTATGTGATAAAAAAACCCAAGGTACTACATCGCATCGATATCCTTGTTCTAATTTAAAAGATGAAAAAATAGATAAGGACTTGTTAACCAATGAACACACTCAAAAAAATACAGCTTATATTTATACTATATCATTTGAAACTACTATAAATTCCCCAAACCCCAAGTTAACCTACCTTTTATCATTTCTTGGGCCAAAATGCATAATTTGAAAGACAATCTAGCCTTGTGGCTATATTCTGGGAACTAGATCTTTTTAAACTTCAACAAGAACAATCCAATTAGCCAATTTAGGCCAAGAATTAGGATCATTATGACCATACTAACAATATTATGTGGGAATAGAACCACTACTTATGTAGACCAAGTCTAGGTACTTATAATATACTTAATGGTTGAAAAGAAAATGACCCCTCCTTTAGGTGAAATTATCTACATCTCTTTAAGTAGACAGATTTTTACAATCAATCAGAAGAGGAGAACCCATTTCTACATGAAGTCATACCTTTTTGATGCTCTTTGTTCAATAACAAAGATTCCCAACATGAGGGAATAGTCACCTAGTGAAACTTAGATAGTTCCACAATGTTACTCTAAGTTACACATATTAAATTATATAGACACATGAAATTCTTTTGTGACTGCATTTATCTAGCCCTTAGTGAGGCTATAATTGGTAATCATATGGAAAAGGTCATCCCATTAGGTAGGAAGTATGTTAAGACCATGGAAGATATCTAGTTGTATCTAGATTGTACTATCATAGGAATTAAAGGAACTCAGAGCTAACCACTCAAGATAACGATCCATATTCCTAATAAGCTAGTAAACTAGGATGTAACATATCATTTACTCCATAAAATTGATGGCCTTTGTAGGGCCAAGAAGAAAGGACTCCTCCAAAGCCTCCCAATAACCATTGAGAGGACCATATTCAAACAATGGGAGAATATTGAAGCAACATCTAGACATAGAACATCATTCAAACTACAAATTGATGAGATAAGGTAGTGGGACCCTTATCTAAGGGTTAAAGATCATGTAAAAAAAAAGGGGATGCTTAATGTGTCTTATGATCATCAACCTAGTGATTTCAACCCTATTTACACTAAGGCATCTAGCTACTCTAAGGTCACAAAGAGGTTGATGAAGCATAACCTTAGATCTGAGCCCAGACTAGAGAGAAACTAGAAAGGGGATGATAGGTGGAAACTTGGGTTTAGATAGTATCATTTTCTTTGTGTTTCATTAGGTATACCTCCATCATCTCAACCCTAAATAGATCATAAACCTAAAGCTCAAATTGAGAAAATAATAGAATAAATAAGGCTTGATGAGATTGGATCTTATTTAACCTAAGTAAAAGGACAAGGATCACCATTATAAGAGATTCATATGGTAACATTAAACCCTGGTGAGATAGTTGAAGATGCTTTAAAGATGTTATCACTAGCTTATGAATTGGATGATGAAGAAAGGGAGGAAATAAAATAAGAAAAGGGGAAAGAAGTATTAGATTCAGTTCCTAGTGCCACCTATCCAAATAGAAAGGTTGAGATGTCCATTGTTCCAATAAAGAGAAAGACATCTAGGGTAAATTTCACTCCTCCTTTAGGTGAAGTTAATATATTTAGTGAATACCATGTTATTTATGGACAAACCATTCCATAGTTATTTTTTTATGAACCCAAATTATATAAAGTTCCCATTACATATCATCCTTGCGATATGATGCAAGCCATCCACATCCTTGCTCATGAAAATATCAAGACATGGATTTTGGATCTATAAATGGAGGATGAAATAAGATTGGCTACCCCAACAGATCCAAATGGAACATAGATGGAGATCCCTACACCACAAGTGACTCAATCATTCTTTAGGATCAAGTTTGACCCAAAGATAGCTAGATTATAGAAAATAATCTAGAAGAATGTCATGGTTAGTGGAGAAGATATCACCTTATAGAAAGTATAACATTTGACCAATTTGACTCCTATGGGAGGATAGAGGCCTAGATAAAACTATATATTTGAGGAGAATGTGATTAAATTAGCTGAAGCACAATTAGAACAATTGAAATCTACCCTCAAAGGCATACAATAACAGAAGGAAAATTTAGAGAAATAATATATCTTATCAATTCTAGGGGCCATGATCAAGATGTTTGAAACATATATGTATGACATGTTTGATTATTTAAAGTTAATAAAGTCCAATTTGAATGTGTTGAGCCAATCGGATGCAACAACCAAGAAACTAGTCAACCAATGGTAGAACTCAAGAAGAAAAATAAAATATTTGGTCAATATCCTGACATAATATCAAATTATTAAATTTGAAATAATTATCTTGGATCAACTAAATATGTCCATGGAAATTTTAGTAGACAAGGTTAAGCGTCTAAGTAAATGGACCAATAACCTAGAGGACCTTCATGAAGATGGTAAATAAATGATAATCAGGATAGAGTAAATACTTGGGAACATGATCATAGATCCCACCATGCTTAGTCCTAAATATTTAATTACTAATGAAGAGTTAAAGTTAAGAGATACTTAGTTTATGTAGTAAGTAAAGATTCAAATCTAGGAAAGGATAAGAGCTCATAATAATAGGATCTCGGACATGATCCTGAATGCTAAAGAAAGGATTGAAAATGCAAGGAGTGTTAAAGAAGCCATGTAAAAAGATGACAAATACTTCAAGGAATTATCAAATCAAGAGGATGGAATCTTCATTGAACCAATTTTCAATTTGAATTTAATAGATGAGAAACATGTCAAGGCAATGAAGATCTTGTAATAACAACAATAAGGCACTTTAGCATCAAAAAGATCTCAAGGTCAAGTTATTTGATTTAGGAATATTCCTTTATTAGATTAACTTGTATAATATTTTGAAAAAATTAATATTCTTTTGTGAATGCAAATACGTAATTTGTAAAGAATAATGCCTATAAATTAGTCATTTGGAGTGTTTAAAAGGTTCTAAAATGATTGTAAAAGGATAGTTGTCCTTAACATTTGACATAAATGACTAGCATTCCTTATGAATTGTCTACATAAAGAGGTATTATCTTATTGTAAAGAGGAGGGAGTTTTGGATAAATAAATTTTTACTAATTTTGGATTAATTTAATGCATATAGGGAATTATGAAAAGTTTTGTCTCATTTGTTTGTGTGAATTATATCATAGATTCTCTCTCAATTATCTAGTTTAAAATTCATATTTGAATGGTTCTTATTGATTCTTGATATGGACTTTATTAAAATAAAAAAAATTTAACTTGTGATAATTCATGGATAGCTAAAGGTTCTTAATTTAATTTCATTATCTTTGACTTTCATGTGAATATGCTTATGTTGTTTACATATAGGGGTAAAACTTTAAAGTGAACCAAGTTGTTATTTGGATTATTTCATTTCCTTAGATTGTTGGCTAAAGTGTAGGGATTTGGGATTACACTATTTCATGTTATATATTGGTTCTAAGTGTATATTTTGATGATATTTAAACTTTTTCATAATATCTGTGTTAAATATCAATGATATGAATATGTCTCTTCTCTGCCCTGCCTTTATTTTTGCCCCTTTTTTAATCAATTCACTTTAGATTAACTTCATTATGAATATTCATCTTATCTTATACTTATATTTAGTTCTTTGAACATAATTCACTTAATTTAGCTTAGATCACTCTCATTTTCAAAGGATAACTAGTAAGCCATGGTTGCTCTTAATAACCAAACTTTATAACTATTGTGAAATAGTTCACTTGTTCTGTCATTATTCCACCAAATATAATAAGATTATCAAAACCTGTAACTCACATATTAGATTATCTAAATTTATAAATGAGTAGTTTTTCTTAAACACTTAGAATCACATGTGATACACTTATATGCATCAAAATATAATATAATAGTGTGTTCTAATATACACTAACAATAAGTTTTATGTAAAATAAGAGGAAAAAATAAACTATACTAACCTAAGTAATAATATAAATGATGTTTAAAAGTTATTTACAAGCAATATTTGGTACTAAAATAAAAAATTAACATTACCCCCATTATTGAAACTTAGATATAGTGATAAAGTGAGGTAAGACCTCATATATGGGTCCAAAATAGTAGAACATGTTAGTTTGCCATGTACATTTAATTAAAATGAAATAGAATGATTATGAGAATGTTTGAATAAAAATATGATGATAATGAATATATATACATTAATGAAGACCAAATAGTGATAAGGTCCTTATGGATGTAATTTAATCATGTCAAAATACATTAGTGTTGAGTTGACATAACTACTAAGTAATAAATGGTGTCGTTTATTATAGACACATAAACTTAATCATTAAGTGCTTGAAAATGTTTAATTTTGACATCCTTACCTTAATTGGTCTATGTGGAATTTAAACAACTCAAAATATATAAGATAACCTTCAATATCTTTAAAAAACTAAAAATATCATATAGGAATCCCTAGTTCAATTTCATTCATCCCCATTCAACCTATAAACACTTATAAATCCTTTTCCACTAAAATAACATTGTCCCTTGCACATTAACAATTAATTTTACAAATCAAGATGTTTCAAAATTATTCTCTTACACTTTTTAAAATGTAGGACATCTGAAATATTATAAATATTCCATAATAAAATCAAATCAATGCATTCGCTTAAAGCGACCTACCAGGCTAATTTTAAATTACTACGCATTGAGAAAAAGGGAATTATTTATTTCAATTCAACTATGTTACATTGTAATTGTAATATACCAAGTTTCAATATATTTATGAAAGATAATGGCATACATTTTAGTGAATTTAAATCCATATTCTAATTATATTCATATAGTTATACAGTCATAAATCACATAATCACCCTAGGAGGGAGAACTACATTGGATTGAGGCTCATTTGGGATATGTAAGTAGCACTTATATTACACAATTTTTTCTAAAAATATCTTAGCTATTAGCCTTACTAATTTCCCCCATTGTTTCACTTGATCTTTATTGTCTTTATTGTGAAATGACAAGGCTTTTTGTTTTACAGGGCTTCATCTAATCTTTTTGGGTCCACATAGAATAATAAAACCCATATTGATAGACACAAGTATCAAGATAAAAAAATTAGGTGCATAGTCAACAAATATGTTGCTTTAGTCAACATATAAATCCATAGTTCATCTCTATACTTATATCATGGCCTTACCTATACACCATTCAAAATTATGTTTTTGGATGTGACATAATCAACATGTATTTTCAAGTAGATTTTTATCAGTCAACCTACACAATCAACATTAAATATATTTTAGGTAAGTTTGCATATTTATAGGCATATTTACTATTTTTAGATAATTTCTCAATTAATTATTTTATTTTTAATTCCTATATTTTAATTTCAATAGGTTGTATATATTTGTTTGAGCTAATTCAATTTGAAATTGATTAAACATTCTAATGTTCTCGATACTTTTAGAGTATTGATTGTTGTTTACTTGATTATTATCTTAGGATCTCATTAAATTTATGTAAATTATTGACACTAAAATCAAACAACCTTTGATCTTGGATATAAATGTGAAACATAACATTTTAACTTCTTTGACCTTAGATTTAATCTGACACTGAATAAGTTTGTCTTGTCACCTTAGATAGAATCTAACACAAAAGGTCTTTATTTTGACATCAAGTTGGCATATATATATATACACACACATACATATAATAATAATAATAATAATAATAATTCTTTTTTATTTTTATTTATATTCTATTTGTTTGTGCTTGTTTTAAAAACTATGTTTTGACAACTTTAAAACTACTTAGTGATTGTTGTGAAGGCCTACATGGTGATTTGTTTATAAACATCATGGCATGAGGGGTTTACCCAAATAAATATCCATTTGAAAACATTAAACATAGACATTAATTTCCACATACCTCATTGTATATCAAAAAGACCTAGGATCCCTTTTTTATAACATATAAACCCTCTTTTAACTATTTGATTTGTGGTGCCCTTGAGAGTAGTGTATTTCTTAGGGAAGTTACTCTACCATACCCTCATAAATGGGGTTAATGGGTTACATACATGGTTTTTAGTTTGTATTTAGTGACTTAAAACATTATTCCAACACTTTTTAATGAATGAGAAAGTATATTTGATATCCCACACAATCATCACCCCTATAACTCAAATATTAACTTATTTTATATTCATAATCATTATCATTACTTGATTCATATTATATTCATAATGGGATTGATGAGTGAATTTTTATTTCATATGTCACATAGGATCATGTAATATATTATTACATATTGTATTAATAATCATAATATTTTTCATCAATTCCTTACATGGATTAAATATCAAATTAATCAAGAAGATATAATAAAAAAATGATCTATCTCAAGGTCTTCCTATTAAATATGCTTGAAATACTATATCATGTCACCATTCTTATCCAATATATTGTTAAAATTTTGAATTTTTATCAAATTTTCAACTTAAAAATATCTTCTCACACTTATTACACACCTTCTTTAATGGTGTGTTATTGATCTTATTTTATACCCCAATACTTATGAATAATTTGGTCTAGTTGATGAGGAAACATTTATGAAATATCTTTGTGAACATCCAAAAAAATGATTCATTGTTACATTTTTTAAGATATTAACAAAATAAAGATGCCCAAGGTACTACTTCCAATGTTTCAACTTCTACCATTGCATCCATACCTTTTTATATACCTCTAGTTACCATATATAATCATCTCTTAGTTTAATAACATCATTTTTCCTCTAAAATATATATATGCCTAATCATTCTACTTACACTCCTATTAACTACATATATAATAATCTTGATTATGCACTTATTAACTTACAAACTAATCTAGCTAATATTGATCAAACTATCTCTAATGTCATCCCCTTAATGGACTCATGATATTTATCACATAACCCTCTAGCACCCAAAATTGTATCTTATCCATTACCGGTTAGATTTGTGGCTCATAATATTCCTCTACATAAAGGAAAGGGTGACCTTCAACAACATTTTCATGCATTCCATGAAACTTGTCGATATTATGTAGATAATGAAAAATTGCTAACAAAGTTATTTCCAATAACACACATATTATGCTCATGTATGGTTTTATGATCTTCATGTTAAATTAGAAAAGGCTTTAAATCCTTTATAAAATAAACTTATAACATAGTTTTATATCAACATTGGTGAAAATATATCATATTATCAAAATTCAAAGCTAAAACAAGGGTATAATGAAACAATTAGTGAATATGTGCTAAGATATAAGAATATGTTACTAAAAATGAAAAATCAAATGATGGATAATGAGCTCTAATATATGTTTACTCAAATTTTTGTATC
Organism: Torreya grandis; assembly: GCA_037957365.1. NCBI lineage: Eukaryota > Viridiplantae > Streptophyta > Pinopsida > Cupressales > Taxaceae > Torreya > Torreya grandis. The sequence goes on from JARHVA010000730.1 coordinate 1,890,530, forward strand.
TCCACTTCAATAATAAATTATTTTTGATAATTTAAAGTAATTAAATGACTATGCCATAGATTCAAAGATCATGAGGTCAAGTTGCTTAATTTTAACAAGTTTAAGTATAATTCAAATGCTCCTTCTATTTAAAATATCAAGTTTTAAAGTAAGCTAAATAATAAGAGAAAACCAATTGAAATAAAAAAAATGAAGCTAAGATTAAAGTTGATGTTATTTCAAAACCACTAAAAAATCTTTAATTACAATTCCACCAAGGAGGAAATTATCAATATTACCTTAAACTCCTCATGTTTTATTGAAAAATCTAATTGAATGTAATCTAATCACTCTTCATTCACTAATGGAAGTGGACATGTGTAGACTTAAATCCAATTTTTTTGATGAAAATACATATTATGACTACCTTAAATGTATTGGGCATTACATAAACATATGTTTCAAGCTTAATCACAAGATTGAGTATATTATTGATGAAAACATTATTTATATTTACACACCTACTGAGGAGGTTAAACCACAAACCAATGAAACTGTAGAGATCAAAATATACACATATCCTTTTTAAAATCATGAAGAGGATAAAAGGTATAATTTTGAATTATATTATTCATATAGTGGTCATCCTCCTCCTTAGACATATGGACATCCACTTGATATCATCATGATATACTTAAAATTAAAAAAAGCATCACATTCTATGATTATATTTGATAATAGTCAAGTTTTTAATGATGATTTAAAAAGAAATGCCTTTTTATTTGAGAATACATTAAAAAACAATGTATAAATAGTGTTATTATAGGTAATAGATCATTCAAAAATGTTTACACCATAACACTCCTATACTTTGTTGGTTATATAGATTAAGATATATAAGATACTTTTATAGTTGTCAAAGCATTTGATTATCATGAACATGATACACTAGGGAATACAATGACACATATACAAGTGTGATTTGTCATATTAACCACTCTATTATTAGTTCTACTAAGCACTTGGTTCTATGATATGCTACTAGTATGAACTTGGATAAAAAATATTACAGAAATACCTTATATAGTGCATAAATTTCTAAAATATATTCATGATAATCAAGTATTTAAAATTATAGGAATATTATATGAACATCCAATGGAAACAATTGTATTTATTACTTCTATAGAAAAAATTTCTATCACAATCATTGAGAAACATGGTAATGAAATAGTCTACAAAACTATTCAAGAGCATAATCTACATATTCAAAATCAAATTGCAAAATATTAATCTATCAGTGAGAATGATCATGTCACAAAATTAGTAATTTCATCTATCCATGAGCATGATAATATTAAAAAATTAGTTTTTTCATATACTTATAAGCATAATATATTTACACATACACATTTTAATTAGTTTTAAAAATCATGGTACAGTGTCCTAAGTATAAAATGGTCCATAAAAAGAGGTATTAACCTCTTAAGTCACAATAGGTTACTTAGAGAGATTCATTACAATTACATGTAGTTACCTCTTCTCCTATTTTACATGAGGATACACATTTGCATGGGCATATGAGTATTGATTCAGATGGTTATATAATATCATATGATAATTATTCATATTTAAAGGCATATATACTTGACATTTCATAGGAAACCATTTCTTAATATCATGCCATGGGTTATGCATACATGCCCACCATTGATATAAATGGTTACACTAATTTAATCCTCCATTTTTACATAGTTTTTTTATTTTAAAGTACAAAGCATAGAGTGAGTTATAAATGATGAATTACAAAAGGGAACTATATACTTAGCTTGTAATGTGTATGTTCACTAAATATACAATTATTCTAAGATTAGGTGTTGAATAATAATATATGTGAATGTGCCACTAATAATAATAAGGAAGAAAAATATATATGGAGAATTACATAGAAGGGGATAAGTACACAATGTACTATTGTCTAGATACTATGAATTTGTCCTATTAGACTATGCACTGGATCTAAAAATATACGTATGTCTATTTGTGTCCTTATGCATCATCTCTTTACATAAAACCCAATTTTATATGTTGATAAAATATAAAAATCCAATTATAATTTCCACATAAAATATATATGGGAATTAAATTCAAAATGGGAATAGTTGAGATGGCCTCATAAACCCCTATGTAACTGAACACTACCTTAATAGCTCAAATGGGCCTCAAGTTGATGTAGTTATCCCTCTTAGATATGTGTGTGAAATTTTGGATATAAGACTAAATGTTAATTTTCATATGAATATGCTTAAAAAATCATGAAAATGATGTATTCAACTTTATGATCTACATAAAATAATTTATTCATCATATAAATCTTTATATAGATTTTGATCATTAAGTGTAAGTGAATTTTTCCTTTACAAGACATATGTCTATATATAATTTTTTATTTGAAATTAGGGATTATTGGCACACAAAGGTACTAAATAAAAATATCCAATATACATAAAAATTGTCATTACCTATATAAATATAAAAAAAAAAACAAAAGTTATGTTGGGATAGGTCCACGCTATAGGTTAGGTCCACAAAGAATCCTTTTCCATGTAGTGAACACTTGTCAGAAATACCTAAAATGAACATAAAAAACATATAAATAAATTTGGGTTCCCATATATATAATGTGAGAATATATAATATAAATATAAATATCATTTAATAATATGATAAGATAGGGAAAAATAAGACTTTATCCATTCATTCATCAACAATAATCTAAATAAGTAGAGTTATGAAAAAATGTGTATTTTGAATAAGCTTTTGAAAATTTTGGGTGTCTAAATTTGGCCCCCCTTTATTATATTTATGTAATAAATTTAAAATACTATATTAAAGGATAAATACAAACCTGAGTGTGGAAACATAATTTTTATTCATAGGTGATGTTAATTGTCTTGGGTGACTAGTTGACCCAAATAGAGATAGGGTACTTTAAAGTTTGTTTACTTATTGGACAGATAAAATAATAAATTTTAAAATTATTAATAGGTTTATTTGGTACATAATTATTTGGTAATAAACCATAACCATATCATCTCATAAGGTGATGTTTAGATTGATCAATTTTCAATGAGTGAAGTTTTGTATTTAAATACAGATGTGCTTTCATTTGTGAGGAGTGCTCTAGAATAAGTAAAGGTGTTAATCATTGAGTGTCACTAAACTCTAATGGGAAAAAGAAAAATAATAATGGGAATGATTTCATGGTTTGATAAAGTTTAGTAAATATGTGGAGTGTCACTAAGATCAAACATGGCCCACTTTAAAAAAGATGAATCATACCCCTATAAACAGATCTAGATTCAATTTGTAGCTTCTTTAAACTTTGAAAATTTACTTATTGAAAATTGTAGTACTTGTTATTTAAATAAATAATAATATAATAAGAGGGATAAAATAAACCATCTTAATGCCTTTGGTAATTTTTATTGTGTTAAGCTTTTATTTGAGTGCTTTTGTAATTTAGATAGAACATTTTTTAAAAGGGAAGGCATGTGCCCCCAAGATTTTACAAAAATTTATTTTTTACCAATATTGTATTTATTATCATATTTTATATGAAGCTAAAATTCTTTTTGTGTGTGTAGATATTGATGCGTTCCCCCATTTTAAGGTGAGGGGTGAGATAAATAAGATGTTTCCCTCCATAGGATGTAGTGAATTATTGAAGTATGCATTTTGAAATGATATTAAATTATTGAAAATTGAAAAGTGGTTAAATTTTTTCTTAGTTGATAAATTTGGAAATATATACCATTAAAATAATAATGAATACTATGGTGTGCAATTTTGATAAGTATTATGATTTAACAATTTTAGGAATATTGGAGTATTATTCCTAATTTAGTTAAAGGGTCTGAGTGTAGAGAGTATTACAAAATGGTGTTAGGAATTGGATGTCTACACTGAGTAGTAAAATTAATAAATAGATATACAATAATTAAGATACTGATTTGTTTAAATTAAATTTTGATTTTGATCTTTATAAAAATATTTATAATATATAGAAAAGAAGACTTAGCTGAAAACTAACTATTATGTCTGAGACAAGGTCTAAAATTCATTGTACAGGACTAAGAAACTATCACAAACTAGGATATGACCTTCATTTTATGATTGGATAGGAGAATCAAAAGTGGATAGGAGTGGCACCGATGTTGTTGTATACCTATATTATTGTTTTCTAGGAGAATTGAGCTTTCTAGGTTTTGTTCGCTATGCCTATGTAACCCTATATGTGAAGTTTTGGTAACTGGAAGTCTATAAAGCTCCTTGTAGAGTATATTTTATTTTAAAAAACTATACTCCATTGTTCTTTGACCAATTTTGAGAAATAAGGGGGAGTTAGTGTGTGTAGAATTCACTGAATGTGTATCCACACCCCTTATGTGGGCATGCTACCTACATGCCAATACTTAAAAGATGGATCAATCCATATATAATTCTCCCACTTGATGTTCTTTGTGTAATAGTGTGTATGAAGATGCAAAATGCTAAACTAGATGTGCTTGAGGTGGCTAGGGACTAGTGTAAGGATTTGGATAAGCTTATAAGTGTATTGGCTAGTTGTATGTAGAGAATATTGAAGATTACCTAAGTAGTCTTACTTATATTATTGCTTGCTTAGTCATAATTTCTAACCCTTTCCAAATGATCTTTGAATGGAATTTTATAATGATCTATTGGTTATGGGTTTAATGTTCTTTCATTAGGCTAATAAGGAGAAGGATGGGTAATTAGAAGAAATTAACTATTGGGGTCAAAAATGCACCTAGATAGGATCACTAAAAGTGGATAAGAGTGGCACCGGTGCTATAGTCTAAGTGTGGCACTATTGTCCTAAGTTTATGGGGTTTGGGGGGATGGATTTATCATGGAAGGGGTATTCTCAATGAGGTAGGATTAAGTCTAGAAGGCTAAAAATGGCTAAGAATCAGTGAAAATATTCTTATGAGGGTCATGAGACAAATCAAGGAGGACATATGGGTTGGGTGTCACAAGCCACACTCAAGTTAAAATTTGTTGCATTCTATATGACTACATTTTTCCCCTCTTTATTTTACTGATGTAGAAAAGTCATATACTAAGATAAAGGAAAAATAGGAAGCATACCTAAACTTACTTGCAAGGGTGAACCTCATGAATTTGTGTGATGCTAGGTGTGCATAGAGAGAGCACGTTGTGAATTATGAATCTAGAATAAAAATAAAGAGTAGATTAGTTATTACTAGATATGTTATATATAAAATAATAATGCACAAAGCTAGGTAAGAGAGAGAAGAGCAAGGAATGAATACACCTCACCAAGTAATCAAACCAATACAAAACTTTATGTGATGTTCATTGATGCTAGATGATGCTATGTAATACTAGATGATGTTGAGTAATGTTGGATGATGATGTACTAAGAGTAATATCATGAATAGAGTTGACTGCTCAATTCCTTGAGAGTAGTTCAAGAATGAAAAGGATAGCACTTTGGCTCCATCATCACCCAGTAAGTGAATCTAGGTGGTCATGCATGTGATAATTGATGTTTGGACTATGTGTCCAATCCCTTTGAATAGGTGGCTGAAGGATACAAAGAATAGTTAGACCTTTGGCTTCATCATTGCCTCATGAAGTGAAGATATAAAATAATACTAGTATGGATGTGTGTCATATAAAATGGCTCCTAAATCCCATGAATGTATTATGATCTTACAATGTTGACATAGATAGAAAAATTTATGTTGGAAACTAGATCACTCTTGGCCACTCCAAAAGATGGAGACTAGGCTTGGATGAAAGCCATTCCAAAACTAGTGCACTAGGCTTATATGAAAGCCAATATAAAATGTGGAAGTTAGGCTTATATGAAAGCCATTCAAAAATTATGCCAACCATCTGTAGATAGAATAAGGAACATAGCTATTGAGAATGCCTAGATAATGTTGAACTCAAAAATAAAATAAAACAAATGTGCCATGCACATTACCCCCAATCATTGGTGTCTAAAACATGGATTTTAATCTAGAAGTTATACCCACTATCATATCTAAAATTATAAGTGAGATCCATCATGTCATGCATGATTCCCCCTCTAACTAGATTCTTTGAGTAAAAGTGTACTATTTTTTTTTGAATTGGTCTGACTATGCAAATAATGTAATTGAACCTACTTTTCCAAATGTTTCTATAAAGTTTGGTTTTTCTATTGTTTGGACAAGATTGCCAAAAATAGATAGTAGTAGAACTAGTGCTTTAGTCCAATCTTGGCACTATTGTCTTAGGCCAAATATGATAACTATTATGACATTTCCACTATTTTCCTGGTATGTTCTACCTTGTTTGATGTCTGGTTATTGTTCTAGGTGTTTTGATTGCTACTTTTTTTACTGTTAGAAGCTCTAATCTCTATGAAAAACCCCTATTTGTTTCCCCCTCTTCTAAGGGTAGGAATGAATACCTTCCAATTACTGCCCTCAAAAGAGAGAGCCTTACAAGTGTGTTATGCTACAAATATACATGATATAACAATGTTAATTGACAAGATATAGCATGGATTATATTGAGAGAATTGCTAGATCAACAAGGGTATGCCTACATAGATATAAAAATGTAATAACATGTGTAATGTATTTAATTAGAATTGAAAGTGTTAGTTATTAGTTGTTAGTTGGAAAGGAGGGATGGAGCATGATGTCCATCATGGCATCCAAGATAAAAAGATAATGTATGATGTGGATCATGGCACTGCAAACAATTAAAAATTAGTCAAGTTACAAGAACACAAGGCAAGAATCAAGAATCATACAAGAGTGGCCAAGAGGCCAATCAAACAAGGGACATGGGCTCATGTCACTCAAACTAGAAAGCAAGCATACATGGTATGTTCAAATGTTACATATACATACATTTAAAACAAGCAAGGTTGGCATGAAATCCACAATCACATAGAATAGTATAGGCAAAGGAAATTGGAAAATGTCCTAAGGCACACACATGAATAGAATCAAAGGACATTGGAAAATGTCCTAAATCACATAAAAAAGACAAAACAAGAACTGAGAAATGTGATCAATCTAGCTATACAAATCAAGAAAGGAAAGCATGTGAATGCTATAAATAAAATTGCATCTAACTAATCAAATTAAGAGTGGAATTATGCAAGACATGGAGTAAAATATTAGGTATATGCTAAGAAATTTACAAGTGATATATACTAGTGAAATGTTGATAGAGTAATTTGTGTAAGCTAGTAAATAATGTACATCATCATGATAACTAGAGTTTGTGGTGTAGGATTGACATAACCTAAATGATTAGTTATGTATAAGATTCCCCTAGTGGGTATGTATATCAATGTATTGAATGTAGAAGTAGGATGACCCCTCAATGGGTAGAATGAGTCAATCAAAGAGCTGGATGTCACTACATACACTCAAAGGATATCAAGGGAAGCATAGTGATGTAAATAAATTGAGAAACAATAGAATAGAATAACAAATGTAAGTCTATCATGATATTAGAAATGTAAAGCATGGATGATACATACAACTGAAATATTTTTTGTGTTTTTGACATATTTGAATGTTTTTGGAATTTTTGATATATTTGAATGTTTTTGTGTTTTTAATATGTTATGTTGTTTTTATATTTTGAAATGTTATATTATTTTGAAATTTTGAAATTTTATGAGCTATGTACAATCAATCACATGAAAATTATGTAAAAGAATTTATAAATAAGGTATATACAAAAATTATAAAAAAAGGCTATATACAATCATATGAATAAAGCAATATGTACATGATGACATAAAATACTAGGCTAGAGTGGGTAAAGGGTCCAAGGATGGAGATGGAGGAAGAGATCAAAACCATCATCAAATGCCTCAAGACCATAATCATAAGTATTATCATATGTTTTTGAAGTCATGTACATGGTATCATCCTATCGAAGACAAACTTAAGGTTGCTCTAGTGGTGGAAATGTTAATTCTTCTTTGAGATGTCTAGCTCTAGTAGTAGATTACTTCGATGGAATTGGAGAAGCTAGTTTTGGTGGTGTTTTAATCTCAATAATACCCTAAAATTGTAGTTTATCTAATCTCTACTATAAATATGTATATGAGTTTGTATCATGGCTTGTGATCTTATGAAAAAGATGAAATGGGTGACCATCCTACTATGATAATATAGTAATATATCTATGCCATACTATAGGTAATGTGATTAATTCATGATCAAGTAACATTTCTAACATAATCTATGGTTGATGTTATGTGTTACATCCCTGAATCTGAATGATTGGCTCAATATATATAGAGGTAGCCATATAAATTGTATGTGATGAGTGGTTTATTTATGGTCATAAATGTGGAGTATATACTAAAAGTGTAGTGAAAGATGATAAGATTGATGTAAGATGTGTAATGAGAGCTCTATAGTTATCTCAGTACTCTCTTAGGCCTACTAGTATAAAGCTCAACCCAAAAAAATAGTCATATGTGAGTGTGGGTGTTGTATCATCATCTAAAGAATCCTAAGAATATGTATCAACATCATGTACATATGGTAACTTAGAATTTACCACAAGGGTTAACTATGATATGGGATTATTATCAACTATAGTAGTATAAGACAATGGTGTTATGATAGTGTTTATAACAGATGGAGTAGTTGGAATGGTTAAAGTTGTTATGATTGGCTAAATATCTAGAGCTAAGGACACAACTCTAAGTGGAGGAGTGTGAGAAGTGCCAGTCTCTCCAACCTCATATATATGTATTTGATCAAGATAAATGTAATGAGGTGGTGGCTAAACTATTATATGAGGTGTCCTATTTGGTGAAATACTCAAAGATAACTTTGTAGTTTGATAATATCTTAATGGTTGGTTATCTACTAGACATGTGTACATGCATCCTTCATGGAGAAACTTAACACATAAATGAAGAGTAGAAGTAACTACCCCTATAACATGTATCTAGGGTCATTTGAGTAAAATATTATAATGAAGATGACCTAGAATAACTTGGAACTATGTTGAGAGGTTTTTGGGTCCTGCCATGATATCTAAACCAATGGTGCCCAATGTCTATCATGGTTTATCATCAAATACTCTAATGTTATTATATGATTTTTTCATGGATTCCATGTCAATTCCCATGGTTTTTAATAATGTAATATTACATATATTAAGTCTATAACCATTATCAACTATAATTCTCTTAACTGTGCTAGTTTTAACTTGAGCTTATATGAATAATGGTAAATTTTGATCAATAACTATCTGAGATGGCATGTCATCATGATAAAAAGTAATAGAATCTTATATATATTTTAGTGTGTTAACCACTAATTCAAAATAAGAATGATATGAGTCAATGGGCATAGTCTGAGTGAGTGCCTGATAGAGAATGTCCTTAAAAATATTGGATTTTTGAAGTAGTTCTAACCTAGAAATATTAGCTACTATGTTTCTCAATTGATCAAAAATATCATATGCTTTGTGTAGATCTACCTATCTTGGTGGGTTAGGCCTAGGATGGGAAGGAATGGGAGGGTGGTGGGACTCTTGACTAGGTAGAGGAGGCATGGTGGCACATTGATTAATAACTATAACCATATTATGTACTATCTTTATAGTAATAGTAGTAGCTACAGGAGGATATCAAAGATAATCGATAGGTCAAGGTGGTGGAGGGACAAAGGGTGTCAACTTGGCTCTCTGGTAACTGGTAGTGACCTAGGGAAGAGCAAAATAGACCATACAACATGACTCAACATGGGATAGAGGCTCCAAAGGAGGTAATGCAAATGATATCTTAGTATGTTTAATAATAAATTTCTTAACATAATTCCATATTATGAAAAATAAACATTAAATGCAAAGAATAAATATTTGTCTTAACATATGGTAAACTTCATCATTCGTGTACATGAAAGGACTAATGATGTTCTTATTTTTTACAAGAAATGTAATATTTTTTGTTAAAGAAGTGAGATCCATTTTGAAATCTGATTTTAGAATGTAAGGTGATATCTCAAGAAGCAATGGGACCTAGTATATGCAACCAGGGTTTAAAAAATGATTATTTTGAAATTTACTATGAAAATTTGAAATTTAAAGTGATTTTTTAAAGTGAAATATGCAAGTAAAAAATCATAAATTTATTAGAAAATTTGTAATTTAAAGAGACATATAAGATGAAACTAGGTTTTTTAAAAATAAATATTTTTGAAAATTACTATTGAATTTTGAAACTTGAATTGTATTTTTGATTTAAATAATCTAGTAAAAATTCAAAAACATATTGGAAAATTACTGGGAAAATATTGGGACCTAGTATGGACAACTAGGGTTTGAAAGAAAATTATTATCAAAGTACTAAATTTTTTTAAAATTTTATGATAATTTATAAATTTATTATGTAGGTAAAAAATTAGAAAAATATAAGAAAAATTAGTAGGAATTTTACTTTAGGGTTTCTTGGGTTTTTATGCATAATTGAAGTAAGTTGGGTTTAACAAATGATTTAACAATTTTGGGAATATTGGAGTATCATTCATAATTTAGTTAAAGGGTTTGAGTAGTAAAATAAGTAAATATATACATTAATTAAGATATTGATTTGTGTAAATTAAATTATAATTTTTATCTTTCTAAAAATAGTAATAAGAGATGGAAAATAAGACTTAGCTAAAAAATGACTAATACAACTAAGATAGGGTCTAAAATTCACTATGTAGGACTGGGAGACTATCAAAAACTAGGATCTAACCTTCATTTTATTATTGAATAGTAATTACAAAAGTGGAAAAGAGTGGCACCATTGCTTTAGTCTACCTCTGACATTATTATCTAAGAGATCTGAGCTTTCTAGGTTTTATTCACTATGCCTACGTGACCCTGTCTGTGAAGGTTTAGCAGTTAGAAGTCTATAGAGCTCCTTGAAGAGTATATTTTATATTCAAACCCTCTACTCCATTGTGATTTGAAAAATTTTGAGAAATAATTGGAGGGCTACTATGTGTAACATTTATTAAATGTGTATCCACACCCCTTTTGTGGGCACCCTACCTACATACTCCAAAGAAGGATCGAGCCATATGTAGTTCTCTAGTTAATGTGCTTTATGCAATAGTGTGTATAAAGATGCAAAATGATAAACTAGGTGTGATTGAGGTGGTTAAGGATTGGTGTAAATATTTGGATAGGCTTTTAAGTGTATTTTCTAGCTCTATGTAGAGAATAAGTAAGATTATCTGAGTAATCTTTTTTGTATTCTTGTTTGCTTAGTGATAATTTCCAACCCTTTCCAAATGATCTTTGAATAGGATTTTATAAGGATCTATTAGTCATGATTTAAATGTACTCACATCAGGCCAACAAGGAAAAGGATGGGGAATCATGATAAATGAACATTGGGGCCAAAAATGTACCTAGATAGAACTGTCAAAAGTGGATAGGAGAGGCACTGGTGCTATAGTCCAAGTGTGGCACTATTATCCTGAGCTGATAGGGCTTGGGGGTGGATTTGTCATGGAAGGAGTAGTTTAGATGAGATAAGATTATGTTTGGAAGGATAAAAATGATTGGGAATCAGTGAAAAGATGCCTATAAGGGTCATGAGAGAAAGCAAGAGGGACCCATGGGTTAGGTGTCACAATCCACACTCAAGTTAACATTTTTTGCATTTTATATAACTACATATTATTTAAGATATTTTCAGTTATATTTAGAGAGTTTAAGTGATTAGTAATGTACAATATGGGTTTAAGGTTACCTTAGGTTAAAATCAAGAATATAAATAGGTTTGAAAACTAATATAATAGTTTATAGTTAATTTTATTTGAAACCCACAGCAAAAATTTCAAATTTGTATTGAAATCTAGTGAATATTCCTCAAAGTAGAATAATGCTTCTAATGTTATTTGAAAAAATTCGTGCTATAATGAAAAACAAATCATAGATAGGTTTGATAAGTATCATACCACTAATAAACATTGAATTTTTATTTTTCTCTAATTTTTCATGTTTAGTAATGTTTTTAACTTTATACATTTTTGTCCTTTCATGGCTCATCCTGTCTAGGGTCATTGCAAAATTGTATATGAATCTATCCAAAAAATGTGAGGTTATCTATGAATATGTTTGTAATGATGTAGACATATCTAATTTTGAAATGGAACTTGATTTTATATCTTACTATTGTTTAACGACTCAAATTATAATATTGGAATGTGATTTTATGGTGAAGAGTGAAATGAGGGATTAAGAAATCCATCATGGGCATATTATGTAAACTATTTGTAGTCTACCTTTATTAGAGGCTGAGACTATGATTATTGATAGAATCAGGATGGTTGACATTTTTTAGTTATATCTAATAACCTATGATATGAGTATGATGACTAATTTAATAAAGTGGTTGTATTTAGACACATGTACCTTTTGGTTGGCCACAAGAGATATGACCATGACATTAGATGATCTATGGTGCATATTTGGGTTGCCCATAATTGGTGTTTGAGTTATGATAGAGATGAGAGTAAATTTTAGTGATTTTCATCACTATATTATAGGTCATGGGAAGTGTGCTTGGTATGTGTCAGGAGGTTATACCATTATGTTATCTAATATCATAGTATTAGGTGTTCTATGATTGTGAATTGTATTTTGTTTTGCTTTTTGATTTTGTATTTCTTGATGGAGGAGGGTTGTTATTTCATATAGTATGATTGATAATCTATGGAATATTAAGGATAATGGTACCCAATATTTAAATGGGTAAACCATGTTGGTCCACTTATATAGAAATATACATAGGTTTACTGGAGATGTATATGGTTGAGGTGTGGGCTTAGCCACATAATTATATTTATGGGTGTACAAGCATATAGATGTTAGTATAATATTTGGGATTTCATTATTTAGATGATCTCATACCCATATGTATGCCTAGTGGTGAATGATTACTAGCTAAACTAAATGATTAAGCATGATATATTTATGCCACATATTAGATCTTAACAACATTTGATGTTATATGGAGACTATATCAAGGATTCAAAGAAAGGAAATGTGATGCCATAGAGTTATAAGGATCAAAGTTAATTTTTGGATTCATGATTGATATCTATGTGTACATGATTATTTTAAAATAGAGCATGTGACATGTCAGTTTGGTATTATATGGGGAGTTCCCCAAACAATAATTATTGGGGCACAATAAGTAAGGGCTTAAGCATGAGTACGGGAATGATCTCAAACATAAATGAATGAGTTATCCCCTTTGACATAATATGAGATAGATGTAGTGATATATATTTTAGATGTTGATGATGTTACTCCTACATATAAGTATATATGTTGGTGGAGACAATATAAGTGGCCTTGCCTATTACTATTTATTACCATAACATCTCCAACAATAGACCCATGAGTGGCAAATTTAGGCTATATGCATATTTGTAATATGTTTTTTGATATGTTTCTATAAAATAATAAAATATCCGATAATATTATGCTTTGTATGTATGTTAGAGATGATGATTACTAGCCATTGGTAATATATGTGACTATTCATGTGATTATGAGACATGTACTTGATATTACCATTCTTGATGGTCTCATTGAGTCAAGTGATGCATCAAGATTGCATGCCCTTTTGTTTGATAGAGTTTAAATTATTAATAAAATGTATGTTCATTTAGTGATGAGAGTAGAGTAGTTCCAAGTGAAGTGAAATGAATTAGTGATTGAGTGAGATCAGTTATGAAGTTGAGTTATCTTAGCACAAAATGCCTTTGTTAGTGGTAGATTTAAATATGATTAGGAACATATTTTCAAAGTATGTAAAATTGTATGGTGATTATATGACACTTAGGGAGATATTGGTGACCTACGAGGCCCAAGGGAGATATTTATCAAGGTCAAATGATGATATGGGTGCATCTACCTCTTGTGTACCCTTGGTGGATGATGTTTATTATAATTTAATTTTTAGTGTCCAAGGGCCATTTGTATACTAATGTTTTTATATGATCCTTTTTTATATTCATGGACATTTTTTAGGAGTTATATAACTTTGACATGTTATTGTCTTAGTTAGGTTATGTTTTGATTTTTTTGTATGAGTAAATTTCCAACTAGATGGATACATTAATGCATCATATAGATTTAAAATTTTAAAATTTTTAGTTTCATTATCTAAGTTATCATGTGGTATCATTTACATTTACAACTATCTTACATGACATGTATGATAGTTTTATGGTTTTTTTTTTAATTTTTGAAGTAGGTGTATACATGGTAAACACATGTTATATAGGTGTCATATATATTTAGTATGAATGCAATACTAAAATAAAATATTGTAAGTATCCTATAAAATATGAAAAGGTAAAAAAATATTCTAAATCCAACACATGAAATGTGTTTCTCCAAAAATTACTCTAGGTTTGTGGACAAGAGTCCTAAGCATAGGGTTTTGTAAGGTATCCAAAAGAGGAATTTACATATATAATAACAAATGAAAATATTTAATAGATACAAGGTGTCATTATAATTTTAAGAAAGATTTATAAGATAAAAAAAAAATGGTGCCAAAAAGCATAACATTATATATAAAGATAAAATTTCATTAGACACTAAATCAAGAGTTATAACTATATAAGGTTGTCATTAGATGTTAAATAAAGAACTATAATTAATATAAAGGTTATAATATAAAATAAAGGTTCATCTATGCACAATAAAGAGTTATAAAAATCAGGCATATAAGAATAAAAATTAACCATAAACATGGGTTAATTTTAACATAAAAGATACAAAGATAACCAATCTAATAAAACTAACCAAAGTACATAAGAAATAATATAGGGCTGGTGATATTTACCTTCAATCAAATTGTATACAAATTAATCTCCCCCTTATCTTGTATCATTTTAAAATATATTTTTTTAGGTGAAGAAAATGTTAATAGAACAATTCCTAAGTAGAACCATGTTAGAAGCAAAAAATACTAGGTGTACCTTACTTGTTTACATTTTATGCTTGATATCTTAAAATAGCTTGGGCTAATTTTACTTCTCTTGGTCTAAGATATTTATCCCTAGTTCATATTCTAATTTCTATATTTGATTTGTGAGTTTTAATATATTATATTATATTTTAATATATTTCAAAATGAAAATCAAGAAACCTATGAATTCAAATATAAATCTTAAAATTTAAAACTTGGGTCTAGCTAATGGCCTATATAAGGTTTCAAACAAAAATAATATATCATCAACCTAAGTAATGGCATTGGATAAACTATTGGGAACTAAAATAATTCATTAATTGTGTTGATAATGTTAGATAAAGGCTTTAAAAGGGTAACATAGAAATACATTGGGAATGATAACCTCAATGGACAAGATAAGTTTATGTCATGGTGATCTAAGGGTGGTATTAGGAAGTGTAGTGCATAACACAATATATCATAAAATTCCATGAGATATCTTATGAAAATATTTGTGTACCCAAGATGTACACTAATGAGCATTGGAATAAAAAATATCAAAAATAAAAAATAATGTGTATATGTATGTCCCACCTTATTCCCATCTCATGTTACAATAGTGTAACATAGGATGATGATTCAATAAATGAACATAGTACCACAAAGATAATTAAAAAGAGTTGAAATAAATTTTAAGAAGTTGAAAAATAACATATATGTAATTTATCTTACCTTTATGTGAAAATAGATGTAATTTAATACCTTATTATTGAACATGGAAGGTGCAAATGATTATTATGTTACCTCTAATAATACAATACTACATGGACTAAAAAAATGTAGACATATCTATATGATTCTAAAATGTAAGTATATAAATATGTCAAGGAATATTTTACTATGATAAGTATAGATAGACACAAAGGTATTTTATAAATTAGTTCCATAAGATCCAAAGGAAAATAATGAGATAGGGAGATATGGGTGTTGATAATTTTGACCTCACAGGTTAAATTATCACTCTTACCATTCAAAAATTTGCATGTCATGTCAATTTTACTTATTTTTCCTTAAGTTAATCATTAAATATTACTTAAATTTATCATTATAATTCATGATTATCAGGTCTTAAGGTTGATTATGTGGGTTAAGGTCTTGTCCTTCATTGTCTTATGCTTGTCTAGTCATTTCTTAGCCTTTCTGAACCATTTTCAGTGGTGAGAAGAGTATAAAGTGTTTTCATGAGTGTAATATCATGTTAAAAGTTAATTACATTCATAAAATATGAATAATGAAGTTGATCACATTCTGTACTAACTTCATGACTCATTTTCATGCAATTTTGATCATTTTGTACCCTCTAGAGAAGGTTATATAAGGTTTTGATGGTATTTGATTAGGATTAAGCTCAATTAAATATTTATTCACCTTATAAAACATGTGGAAGACTTAGGAACACATTTTATATCATTTCAATCAGAGTTCCTTAGTGAATTTGGCATTTTTAGTGCAAAAATAAACCTTTATGAGGCATTCATATTGGGTTTGAGAGGATTTTTATGAGAAAATCACCTCAAAGACTTCATTGGGTCTTCATAGGGTCATATAATTAGTTTTTATGAAGTTATATGTGAAAAATTATCAAAAACTAACTTTGTTCCTATATTGACCTTCTTGGCATCTCCAAAAGGGAAATTTTCAAATGCTCAGTATGAAAAGAGGAGAGAGATTTAGGATTTGAAGATTTGTAAATTGTTATTAGTATGATTATTATTGGAGTTGGTATAATTATTCCATGTATTTTTGGCCTAATATTTATGAACAATTACTAAGAGTGACAGTAGGTCACCATAGCTTATACATTTGAGAGGGGTCTATTCTTGGACCTATTTATCAAGCTCAAAAAATTATGGAGAGTAATGGTTTTTAGGGATGATTTTATAGGTCATGAGGATACTTTTCATCTTGGTTTCATTTGATAACTCCTTCTAAGAAAGTATTTCTAGCATAAAACCATATTTCCTTCACTATCTTTGAGAGTGGT
Source organism: Torreya grandis (assembly GCA_037957365.1). Taxonomy (NCBI): domain Eukaryota; kingdom Viridiplantae; phylum Streptophyta; class Pinopsida; order Cupressales; family Taxaceae; genus Torreya; species Torreya grandis. Next base: position 1,907,608 of record JARHVA010000730.1, read on the forward strand.
CTCTTGGGTTAGTTTTGAAGCAAAATCTGAGTTGTTCAACAAAAAATTTCATCTTCAGAGATTATCAAATAAATTTATAATTCATGAAACACCTTTTTCATCCAATTAAAGTTGATAGGTCTCTATTCTGAGTATATCTCCTTTTAGAAAGTTTAAGCTGAGTTGATCTCTTCAACAAGGTACAAATGAATTTATTAAGCTTGATTTCAATGTCAAAAAGGTTATAAGGTGATGAAAAAATCACAATAATATAAATAACTCAACATGATGTTATAATTCCTCCATGAGAGAGATAGATTTTGAGCATCTCTAGCTTGATAAACATGTTCATAGCTCAATTGAAGTTATCTCAGAGATGTGGAACATTGACTACAAGGTTTGTATGTTTTGAGGAGTTTAATGATGCATAAATCATCTAGGTGTTACCCTAATACACCTGCATTGAGTTATCTAAGGCCATTATTGAGATCCTACACTCCTATGCTTTTCATTTTAAGCAATGGACTTGATGTTTAAAAAGAGGATTATTAGTTTTCTTTTATACAAAGCTCTAAGATAGAGTTGGAGGCATCTTAAAAGGGTTTGATGATACTTGAAGAGTTTATCTTTAGTATTAAAGTGTGATAAAGGTATTTATATAGTTTTTTACCCATGTGCCTCTCAAGGAAACATATATACATCAAGAAAAATTGAAAAGTTGCTTTAATGCAACTTTACATTAACATCTCTGAAGTTTCACTTGAACTTGATATAATTTCATGCCATAACAAGCCTATGAGAGACTAGGTTAACAAAATCACCTTGTGACTATTATTGAGACATAGTATAAACATGATATATAGGGATAATGTGTTTGGTTGAATAGAAATATAGATTTAATGGTGTCGTAATTCAAGTCAATTAGAAACCCACAGTAAAACATAGTCCTCTTGGCTCAAAAGAGACTTAGAAATTGTAAATAGGCTCTTATCATAAATTACTTTTTTGATTGAGAGTCAAACATGGTATTAATTCATGAGTAGACATTATTAAAGATACACCATGGAATCCTTTTCAAAACTATCAGTACTTCTCATACCATGTGGTTTTTTGCTCAGTCAAAAAACTCAGTCCGTATAATGATGGATTTAACACTCATAATGAAGATCATTCAAGAGTGTACTAAAGTGTCTATAAAAGGGATTTCAAGGTCACTTAAGGATAGATGAAGTTTTAGTAGGGCTAATAATGTATCCTAGTTTGATCATCTTGTCTATCACCCTCATGATTACATCAAGTATGTACATTATCTATCCATGCCCATTTACAACGATTTATTGAAGAAATGCCTAGAACGGTAATGCTTAGAAAAGTTTGGTACTCCCAATGGGGAGCTTAAATTAAGTCATGGAGATACCTTAGTTGATTATAAAGGTAAACCCAATATTAAATATGGTTTGTAGGCTTTTCAAATCCTTCCCAAGATACCTACAATGGTACTAAAGATACTTCCAACCATCAATAATGAAGGCCTATAATTGTCAAGGGTTTTGGACATCTTAAAAAGGTGTTTGATAATTTAAACATGATTTAGGGGTTTTGAACTATTAATAATTTTTTGGGTTTAGAGGGTGATTATAATTCAATAAATATCTAGGTTACAAGGCATATATAGGGATAGCGAGGAGAAAAAGTAACCTATAACTAGCTTAGAGAAGCTACAACCAAGTATATGAAACATAGTTAAGGTGACTTCAAGGGTTTTATTCATAAGGAAGACTTTTAAAGAATGGTTTTTATTTTTAATAAATAAATTTAAAAAAGGTTAAATCATTATCACCTTGTGTGTTTATGACTCCCATGTCATCATCACCTACATCCCTAGTCCATACAATCATAAAAGGTACTGCCAAGAACCTTAAATAAAGTTTGTGATAAAAAAAAAGTACAATGATTTATGAATAGGCTTAATGATTAAAAATATGTTTCAATAAAATATTAGCTATGAGTAATAAAATTATTTTTGAATATATATCTATAAACCATGCTATAGTCATCAGGTTGACATAGCCATACCAACCTACAGCCTGACTGTAGGTACCTATAGTCTTATAAATCAAAACTTGGTGATTAGACATATAACATTAAATACCTACATATGGATTTGATTATAAGGTATAAATATGGTTAAATTATGTTTAAATTATGTTTTTAAGAGTGAAATTAAATCTATAGGCCCATTTTTACACCAAAAATAGTCAACTATAGTTGAATGTAGAATAGTAGTGCACTAGATCTTGGTGCATGGAGAGTGGATTAGCATAAGTATGATGAGAATAGGTATAAATTATTGTGATATGTAATTTATTATTTAAATAATATATGTATAATATAATATAATACCTAAGACAAATGATCACCTATAGGTAGCCAGGTTTTCGAGTAAAACACACAAAATATAATCATAAGTTCTCAACAATGTCAAGAAAAAGCCATACTTTGAGGATTTTATCAAGGGGTTGATGACAAAAATTATTGAAGTGGGTCAAAAATTGTGATTAAAACTATAATTCAATGTAATCATGATATAAAATAGGATAAATAATATTTTTATATGGGCAAGTTACAATCATGTTTGTAGACCCTACACACAGTCACCATTAAAATTTTGCCTTGGAGTTTCTAGTGTTAAAAGGTGATAGAGAGGTAATATGCCTCAAAAAATTGGTATATATGGTATTTTTGAATTAAAATAAACCCTCATAACTTAAAAATTTTAAGAAAATTATGAAATATATCCTTTGTTTTGTCTCATAGGTAGGGCACTTTTAGGCAAACTAGACTGCAAGCTATGGTGAGATGGTGACCAAAAGGAGTGTTGATAGATATTGGAGACACTATGTGACACCTTGATATGTTTTATTAATGTTAATTAATCTTTTAAAAACATTAATTAATCTTAGGAATCATGAAAAACCACTCAGAGGTTGTGGTGAGTATCGATTTGCATTCAAAGCTCACTAGGTCTAGTCTAGGCCTAATGCCTAATAGGGGGTATTTTCCAATTATAAAAAATAATTGAGCACCAAAAATAATTGTAACATTTTAATAAATATATATTAGTTTTTTTAAATCTTTTTATATCCATATAAATTCATGACTAATCCATTTTTTGGCTCAAAAGCATGCCATGGTTTACATAATGAAGATATAAGCTTGACAGGCCAAGTTTGGATGCTCACACCAACATGGAGGATTAAAATGGGACCTCACAAATTTATTTAATGTTTTAAGGTGTATTTAAATATAATTTTTTTTAATTTTTTCAGATTTCAAATGTCACAACTTTATGAACAATCCTTAAGGGTGAAAACTACCAAAAAACCCTCCTAAAACCCCAGTTTGGACTAGTTTGCAAAGATTGAGTTGAAAACCACATAATATTAAAAAAATTATTATTTAAAAATATAATATGTTGTATTATAATATCATATGGTCATACACATGTAATTTTTTTATACGTTAATTTGTAGAGAATAGTACAAAAACTATACTTTTTCATGTTTTTGAGATAAAACAAGGGTTTTGAGGAGTGTAAGAAGATGACAATCATTAGGGAAGGTATATTTAGACTTTTTTTACCTGATAAAACTAAAAAATACATATTATATCACTTATATATTCCAAAAGTGTCCAATCCTTTTAGGCCAATCAGAAAATGCTTTAAAAAGGCAAGCTTTCCAAAGACCATTTCATGGTTCTTATACCTCCATAATGTTTTAGACCAAAAAAATTAACATGGATAATATTGATAGCATAGTTAAAGTGAATAAAATGGTTTTAGTTATTTTCACACATGTGAGGGGTCTTAGGATCAAGTTTTCTACCTTCTAGGCCCAGGAGGGATAATTAGGCCTAATTTGGTTTAAAGAAGTTGCTAAAAACATATCTACACTTGGAGTTTGTCCACCAATTTTTTTCAAGAGTTGTATGGAGATAGAGGGTGTCTAAAATATTCTAATTTTCACATATTCACCTCCATATTCTCCTATAAAAGGAGATTTTCTTGAAATAAGTCTATAAGGAATTGAGAAGAAATGCATATTTTTGGTGTCAAATTAGGTATTTTTGAGTTATTAAAGGATAAAATTGCCTTGTTATAGGTCTGGTATTCTCTTGAGAAGTAATCCATAGAATAAATATGAAAACTTGAATCCAAACTTGAATAAAAACCAAACTTTACCTTCTACGCTTAGTGGAAAATGAGCTTTTCAAGGAGTAAAAGAATGAAATGTTATGTAAATGCTTCATATAAGCTTTGACAAGGTTAATATACACATTAAAAACCATATATGAATAGAGGAAAACTCAATTCATCTTTTGAGAAGGTCTCAAAATTTTTAAGAGGCCTCCAAATTCAAAAATAACTCTTCCTCATTCCTATGCCATCTTTGGTGAATAAGTCAAACTTGGCTTGGAAAGTCTTTAGGAGTCTAATAAAGTTGTAAAAATAGTATACAAGAGTTTAGGGGGTTGAATAAGAAATGTTCCATGCATCAAGACCTAATGTCAAGGTTGAAGGCTTCTCCAATAATTTAATGAGTTTAAGAAAGAATTAAGGCACCTATGTGGGTCAAACACCACAAATCAAGAATGAGGACTTCTTCCATATTTGAAAATTTTGAAAATAAGAAATGATAAACCATAGTCTAAGGATGAAGAAAGTATTAATGAAATAATTCTACATTGGGTTTAGATAAGGATTAATAAAAGGTCATGTTTCCTATTCTTATCTCTTTCTCTATCTTCCTTCATATCATGTATATGTAAGATAATTTTTGTCATTTCAAAGGATCCTTAACCTAATTTGTGGCAAGGCCATGCTCAAAAAACATTTATACTTTCCTATTTTTATGAATAATATAGAATTAATGCCTCCTAAAAGCTTGTTTATAGTGTATTTCCATGGTATGTTGATAGATAAAAATTATACTTTAGGCTTCTTCTCATCTTGTCCTTTCCTATTTACCTATTTTAAGGTTTTTACTCATCCTTATAGGTTTCATAGTGTGTTCAATCATCTTGTTTATATAGTAAGTGAAATAATTACTTAGTGTCTTTGAAAGACCTATGGAGTAGGTTCCTGAGATCATGCATCAAGCCTAAGACTCTATGTGAAACATTGATTTTTTAAGGTTGTCATTTGAGAAGTGTATTCAATTTTATGTTCTTGTTCATTCTTATAGTGCATACAATGCAAGTGGAGGTCACATTTTGGTTTATCACCCTAGTTAAATAAGTTTTCCTTAGAGTTTACCTCCTTCCCTTTTCCCTTGAAATATGTTAGTGTAGATTAGGGATATTAAATGATACATCAAGGGGACATGGACCTTAAAATATAGAGATTCAATCCACCTATTAGGTCACCCATAACCTAGGATTGTCTCCATGTTACTTCAGACTGTGAAGGCCTAAAACTACCTTCACAAGGGTGAAAGTATCGTAATCAATAGTTTTTTGAATGATTGATAGGAATAATTAGAGTTGGTATTGGTGAAATTGAAGTTGTAGTATAATTATTTATGAAGTATTTGGTGACTCCAAGATCAATTAATTTCTTCTAATAGTCCAGGCATAGTTTCCAAGTAACTCTATTTTCATTGTACTATCTTAATGTCATTTTATTGGTTATATATGAAAAAATTTCCTATGTTATACTTCCTTATCAGACCTATGATGAATAATACCAGCATTTTCATGACCAATATGATCCTTGTTATGATCCAAATCAGCCTTACCTAAATTTTTTATCAAAACTATGATGAACCTTATCAAGTATCTCATGATCCTTATTACCAAAAGCAAGAATCTTACCTTCCTTGTGAACCATATTAGTCTCATGACCAATTTTAACCTCTTTCATATGGCTATAATGTTCCATATCAGAATATTTATTTCCAAGAAATAATGGATGAGATAGATCTCAAAATACTAGCATATGCAAGAAAAGTTTGTTCAACTTCTTAGTATGAGGAAGTGAGCGGTCTATTTAAAAATGTGCCTAATGATCCATTGGAGAGAAATGAGTTTTTAAATTTCATATTGGAGAATATGGAGGCTTGAGAGAGGTAAAAAATTGAGTTGAACCAGTGTCTCAAGAACCCTCTTGTATTCCTTACTAGTCTTTTCATGTTCCTTATTCTCATGAAGTTATTAATCATGCTCAGTTTGAGCCAAGGGAGCTTCATAGGTGGAGGCAAGAGTAGAATCATATTCCTATTAAAGAGGATAAACCTTATTTTATTTCCACTTATTCCTTACTTATACCTTAATTTAAAGTTTTCCATGAGGACAAGGAGGTTTTAGACTTTGACAAGGTGATGGCCAAGTGGAAGGAGTAAAATATAGAAGTCTATAAGAATTTATATTTCCCTCCTCTCCAAGACTCCCTATATGATTCAATTTCCCTCCAAATCCTAAAATATGATCAAGATCAACCTTCCATGTCTCATATCCCATATTAAAATAATGAATTCCATCACCCTCCTACCATCTCCTTTATTTAGGAGAAGCCTAGTATATAGATGATAGAGAAAAATATTGCAGTTACAAGTCAAATTATTGGAGAGTGTGAAGAGTATGATTATTTTTTTTATTAGGAGGAGTTTCTCATTGATACTTCACTTGAGTTACAAGTTAAGAATGAGGTTGCATCTAATCTTGAAGAAGATATCTCAAGCATGTAGGAGAAGGCTAGTCTTGATGTGGAAGAAATCCTTAAGGAATTGATACAACCTAAAATCATAAATGAATGTGAGACATCTCCTATTGAGAAAGATAAATATTCCATTCAAACTAACCTTATTCAAGTTTATCAAAGTGAAGAAAGAAAGGATGATTGAAATTGTACATTGAGCCTCTACAAGAGATGGAAGACCTTTGTAGGGATATGTTTCCCATTAGAGATCATTTTTATGAGAAGTTTGATTAAGGGTCACTAATTCAATACCATGATATTGATTAGGTTGACTATTCAAATCTCTTTGAAGATATTGATGATCTTGCAGTAAATGTTAAGAAGGATGAGGTCTCTAAAAGATAATGCATATATGAAGTATCACTTGATGAGGTTGAAGTTGACAAATAGTATGAAAAAGATCCTAAAGTAAAAGATAAGTTTGTATTTATTTGTGACTAGTTTTCTATTGATGACTTACCTAAGGAGATGTTAAGAGAGTTGCTAGGTAAGAAGAGTGGCTCATCAAAGGTCATGTTTAGTAAACACCTTGATTTTTAACCTATACCATCTCTTGGAAGGAGTGATTTCATTAATTTCCATTTTGATTTAGGTGGATCATCCTTTTTCATGGTTAGTTATATTAGTTTGTTTATGTTTTTCTTCAAATAAGTGCTTTATTTGCACATTTGTTTTGCTAGTTAGTTTCCCTTATTTTGTGTGTTTCCTTCCTCATATTAGAGGAAGAAGTGCTATTATTTTAGGTCAAAGGGTTACTTGTAGTCATGGATCATATTTTTAATTATTTTATGATTCCAAATTCCATGTAAATTTTCTAGTTCTCAAGTATAGTAGGCATGCTTCCAACTTGAGTTGCTAAAATGTTGACAATTTAGACCTCATAGGTCAAATTATCACCCATACCATTTGAAACTTTGCATGTCATGCCAATTTTCCTTGTTTGTGTTAACTTGGTCTTGAAAAATTCCTTAAAGTGATCACTATATGTCATTATTATCATGTCTTAAGATTCATTAGGTGAGTTAAGGTCTTGTCCTTCATTTGTCTTATGCTTGTATAGTCATTTATTGGCCTTTTTGAGCCATTTTCAATGGTTATAATAGTATAAAGTAATATTATGAGTGTCACAACATGTTTCAAGGTCATTAAAATCCTAACATATGAATAATTAGGTTGGTCATATTCTAGACTAACTTCATGACTCATTTCCATGTAATTTTGAGCATTTTGTGCCCTCCAAGGAAGGTACTGTAAGGTTTTGATGGTATGATATTAGGAGGAAGCTCAATTATATTTTTATTCACCATATAAGACATTTTTAATACTTAGGAACGCATTTTAGAACATTTTAGTAAGAGCTCCTTAGTGACTTTGGCATTTTAAGTGCAAAAACAATCCTTTATAACGCATTAATACTAATTTTAAGAGCATTTTTATGATAAAATCACCTCAAATAATTAATTGGTTAATCATAGGGTCATATAATTAGTTTTAAGGAAGTTTTAGGTGAAAAATGGAAAAAACCAACTTTGCTTCTATATTGACCTTCTTGGTAGCTCTAGAATGGTAGTTTTTAAAGGCTCAGTATGGAAAGAGGAGATAGATTTAGGATCAAAAATTTGGTAATTGTTATGAGTCTAAGTAATATTTAAATTATTTGTATTGGTTTTTGAATTTTTGGCCTCATCTTTATGAACAATCTCTAAGAGTGATAGTAGGTCACCATAGCCTCTGCATCCAAGAGGGGTATATTTTTGGACCTGATTCTCAATCTCAAAAAATGATGGAGAGGAATGTTTTTAATGGATTATTTTATAGGTCATGAAGATACTTCTAAAATATTTTTAATCTGATAACTCCTTCCAAGAAAGTATTTGTATCATAAAACCATGCTTCCTTCACTATCTTTGAGAGTGGTCTCTTAAGTCAGTTTTTTATCCATAAATATTAGGAAAATATGCTTATGTATATTTTATTTTATTAAAAATAATATTTTATGGAATTTTTCAAAATTTAACTTGAAAATTAATTTTTAAATATAAATTTTTCAAGGAGACACCAAGAAAATTAACACACATAATTAATTACGGAGTTCGACACAATGGCCTACGTCTCTGGGTCCTTTATAGGTTGATCTATTAAAAATTCTTGAAAATAATGTCAAGATGTTTTCAAAATATAATTTCAACAACTAAAACATTGATCCATATGGAAAAATAATATAATTTTCTTCTCAAACTTTTCCATGATTCTGCCTCTATCTCCTTCTACAAGTCTCCTAAGCCTCTCAACAATAGTTGCTTTTGGCTTTGATTTTGAAACTTTTCTTTGTTTTCGAAAATTGATGCTTTGAAACACCACTCATGAGAAGTTTATATAGTTCTTTGGGCTTCAAAAATAATGGTGGAGGCATTATCTATTTTCCGAAAAATGGTCCATAGCATTTATTTTGGTTTTTATCCAAACCCACAACTTAGCTTTCATCCTTATCCCAAATTATATTAAAATATGGGTTCACTAATATTTTATGATTAATCCCATATTTTTTGGAATGAAATATTCTTTAATCCTTTAATACACTTTTCATCTCTAGCATTAGGTCTATTATATTACAATAGCTAAATTTAGCTAAAAATAAAACCTCAAATTCACAAATGAACTTAGCTCTAATACCAACTTCATCTATAAATATTAGTAAAATATGCATACGTATATTTTTTTGCTTAACAATAATAATTTATGTAATTATTTAAAATTTAACTTGAAAGTTAATTTCTAAATAACAATTTTGCAAGGAGACACCAAGAAAATTAACACACGTAATTAATTATTGAGTTAGGCACAATGGCCCATATCTCTGGGTCCCTTATAGGTCAATCTATTAAAAATGCTTGAAAATACTTACAAGATGTTTTCAAAATATAATTTTATCAACTACAAATTTGATTCTTAGGCAAAAATACTATAAATCTCTTTTTAGACTTTTCCATGATTATGCCTCTATCTCTTTCTACAAGTCTCCTAAGCCTCTTATCAATAGTTTATTTTAGCTTTGATTCAAAAACTTTGCTTTGTTTTTGGAAACTATTTATTTGAAACACCACCCCCAAGCACTTTATATAGTGCTTTTGGATTCAAAAATAATGGTGGAGGCATTATCTATTTGCTAAAAATGGCTGATACCATTGTTTTTTATTTTTATCCAAGCCCATGGCTTAGCTTTCATCCTTATCCCACATTATGGGTTGGATAAGATCTTAGGATTAATCCAAAATTTATGGGAATGAAATATTATTTAAGTCTTTAATGTGATTTTCATCTCCAATGGGTATGTGGCTTGGGACACGTAAATCTCCAAAAACTTTGGATGATGCCAAGGCATTGGAATTAGCATATCATTTGATCTTCATGGCATTTGGTGACATTGGAAACCATGGTACTCAATCTTTGTGCTTATCATGAGTCAGACTTCATGGTAAATGTGATGGCTTGGTCTACCGTGCCAAACTTGGCATGCCATATTCTTAGACTTTACATGTTGAGACTTGGCCTATAACAAATGTCTCATTCATGAGAATGTCATGGGATATATGCTAGAAGTTGAGTTAGAACTCTAGATCAGTAATTTCCCATTCACATGGTAAATAAATACATTTGAATATAGTCAATATTTGACTAAAGGTAATATTCCAAAATTTGAGCATGGAAATAACGTCCAAAATAATTAAGTGGTGATAGGTCATGTGATGCCCTGAGGACCCACCACATAGACCATCCCCAATCTAACACTTTTCAACATTTAATTGGATGCTCCATGGCTCTATCAGTGACAGGTTCCCCCTCTGTGACAAAAGTGGACCTCATATCTAGCTTTTTACACCACTATGTACACACCTAAACAAACCCAAACTTTTGCTTATACTAGATATCACATATTATTGTATCACTGGTCCACTTGGTGTGCTCAAATTATGCCACCTATCAATTTTTACTTATTTTAACATGTCACTTTATTGCCATGTCAGCCATGTCACTTTATTTCTACCTCATTATTTTGACCAAATTTGACCACAAATTTGACTAGTCATAACTTTCACATATGAACTCCATTTTTTAAACCATAAAATGTGACAAAAATCTTATGATGAGATTTACATCATGGAACTAGATTTGAAACATTCTATGATGGTCAATTTTTATAGTTTGACCAGCTTTGACCACTTGTTGACTTATTTTGTCTAAAACTTAGATTGGATTTATAAGGAGCACACAAGCTCCATTTTTGAAGTTTTACATACTATTAGAAAGGTCTCAATGAGCCCTACATAATGGTGAATTTTTTGATCTACTTAAATACATTTTTTGAATTGACATCCAAATCATACCTCCCCATTAGGAAGGATTTTTGTCCACAAAAAGCTGGTAGTGGACTTGGTACTCCATGTGACGATCTTTTCATAGCTATAATGATCCCATTAATACATGTTAGTTTTGAAGATACTGTGATGGGTCTTCAAATTTTGAAATATTAAAATATTACATGACACTTGGTGTTATAACAATCACCATTTCATAATTGCCTTCTTAGGGTCTTACATAACAACACAATTTTACAAATGTTTCCCTTCTTGAGTATTTATAAACATTGTAACTGTACATAACAAATATAAACATTGACCATACTTTGGTCTTATAAATTTATAAATAATGTCAATATGCATACATATTTGCACATATTAAGACATATAGATTAAAAGATACAACCTATCTTCTAGGCTATTCCTGATGCTTCTCATGATGACATTTTCATGTTGCCCTAGAGTGTTCTTGTTTACAACATACATCATTAACATAACATTGAAGGCACCATTATCCTATAATGGTTCAATTTATTGCCAATGTTATTATACGAGATATTCCATCTCATCTTTTACAATGTTATATTGATTTTCATTCTTAGAAAAAATTTTCTTTCTCAGAGACAAATATGGTTTCCTTGTGACAATACCACTCAAATGGAGTGGAAAGACATCTAATTCAACTTCATCTAAGAAGTTAGAGGTAATAGCAAACCCTAGTTTACATGTTTTACTTACATGTGTGTTACTATCAACATCTATCTTATCCAATTAATATGGTTTGAGATTGCCTTAGTTTCTAAAATTAGAGTTTCTACATTATATTCGAATATCATATTATTTTGATAATTTTTATTAAAGATAACATCTATCTTAGAATGCTTAACTATTATTATTTTAAAAAAGTGTTGTTTACCTTTCCAAGGTGATAAAATTTGAACTATCAGCTTCTCATTGACTATCATTTCCTTTATTTACGTTGTCTCTAATTCTAATTGAAAAGAATCTATCTATTGCTTGACTAAAGTTAAAATTACATCCTTTGTCTTAGGTTTTTGTTAAATTTTCCTATCTTCTTTACATAACCTAATTTTGGATTTTTTTTTAAGCATATTTTTAGGACTTTCTTGGGCACAATCAAAAAACATATTCCAGTATTTCATTTTTTCATACCTTGATGAGTCATTTTAATATGCTTCATCCAATGTAGCTATTACATCTTTATAGAGTGATTCTTTTATCTCTTTGAGGTGTTCTAGCTTACTGCTTGAGTTATCATTCAACACAACTTCATAGGTAATTTATCCTTCACTCCCATATCCCAATCCTACATGAATTGGTCTTTTTTTTGACTTGGATAGGCTAGATAATTCCTTAACCATTAATTCCAAGGCCTTTGTTATGCCCTTAACCATTAGTGTGTCTAGGGATATGTGTGGCCGACTTGTGGCTTACATACCTCTTTTATTTACTTATTACATTTCTCTATGTTCTTAGATTGGTCAACCTATGGAATAACCTTGGCTAAGTAGACTATATATGAGAGGTAGTGGTTAGTATTTATTGTTAATTTTAGTATTCTACTATTAGTGCATTATTGTGGAGGTTTCCCCATTAATGTGGCTTTCCTATATTATCTAGTATTCTATTCTACTATAAATTATCATTGTGTGATCTATCATATTTGCTTATTCTATGAAATATAAAATCATTTTGTGTGAACATCTAAGTAATTTCATTACAAGTGGTATTAGAGCTTCAATTTGGGTAAGTTTCATATGACATTTATTTTTCGATCTAGCGAGGCATGTCTTCTCGGAGCAGTGAGAGCAAAAAAATATAACTAGCAATCCAAGAATAATTAATTTTTTCTATCAATGCAGTATTGTTCAAAATGATCTTTTGAAAAAAATATATTTAAAAAAAATAAAAGAAAAAAAAAGTATAGAAAATTATTTTCCCTTGCATAATTATAGTCATTGGATTCATTTCAATGAGATGATCGCAATAGTATATTCTATCAGTACACTTTTTTGTTACCAAAAGTATTACCCTAGTGCGTAAAGGTAGTCATTATATTCATCTTGATAAGGTGATCGTAATGGTACCATTTCTTGGTATACTTTTTTTAGGGTCAAAACCCTCCTAGAGCTTATATATGGCAGGTTTATGTACTCAAGGAAGAAAAGGGGGGCTATAATATCCTAAGACTCCTAATATCAATGACATCGAATCTAAAACTTTAGATCTAGTGATTTCTCAGCTTCAAGTGGACATAAAGAATTTAGTGAGGTATGATGAATTTGTTGTAGTCTAAGATAATGTTATAGGGATATGTGGAGAGATTAATGGGGTTCACAATGAATTATAGCATATCACTACACATTTGGTTTCCCTTACATGTCAATTTCAGCCCAATAACCCTCTACTTTAGCATTCAAATCCTCCTCTCAACAACTCCCATATTGGTATGAAACTGATGTTGCCAAAATTAGACATGTGTAAGTTCAATGGTAAGGATCCTCTCACTTGAATTAACCAAATTGAGAATTTATTTGAGTTGCATCAAACCCCTAGTTCTCAAAGGGTGATAGTGGCATCCTTGAAAATGGAACCTGAGTAATTCATTTGGTATCATTGGTTATGTTCTCAAAATAAAAAGAATGGTTCTCTTATTACATGGTGTATTTTCATTGAGGATTTTTTATCTCATTATCATAATAATGGCTAACATGAACTGTGAAGGATTATATTCATCAGTTTTAGAATCTCTCTTTATAGGTGGAAGATATCATTGATGAAAATTTGACTAATCTATCCTTGGGTGGCCTCAAATATAGTATCCAATTAAAGGTTTAAATTTTTAACCCAACATCTGTATCATAATATATCCCTAAGGCATGCATGATATAAGAAAAAGAGATGGTAAAAAGGAAAACTTTTACTATTGGTCATGATCACAACTTTCTAGCACCATCATTTCCATAGCCCACTAGATTAACACAATGACAAATTGAGGAGAATAAAGATAAAGGGTTATGTTATGGTTGTGATATAAAATGGATCAAAGATCATCATTATGTTGAAAATAAGTTGTTCTACATTGAAGGTACCAATGGCAATGAAGATGATGAAGTACATGATGTAGATGTAGAAACTCCTAAGGAGGAATCTAAAGACTCTTAGCCTACTATCTATTTTTATGCACTTTTAGGTATTAGTACTCCCCAAATTCTTAAGGTGATGGGTTTCCTTAATAAATATAAGGTCACTATCTTTATTGAATTTGGAATCACACGCAACTTCATCCATAGTAAGTTGGCTACTCATTTAAATTGTTTCATATATCCAGCTCTAGAAATTTAGGTTATAGTTGTAGATGGTGGTACTATTAGCTATTCAAGAAAATTTCATAGTATTAAGTTGTCTATGGGAGACTACTTATTGTATTCTCCTATGTTTTCTATTCCCATGGGTGGAGCTGATATTGTTCTAGGAGACTAGTGGCTCACCACTTTGGGAACTATTGAGATGAATTTTCAAGAATTATTCATGTGTTTTCATTCTAAAGAAAGGACATTTGAGATAAGGTTATTAAAGTCTACATCTCCACAACTTGTTATCTCCCATAAAATGACAAAGATTCTTCATAAGGGCGTTGAGGAATTTTTAGCTCGCTTGTTTTCTATAGAAGTATAGCCAACTCAACCATCTCCACCTCTTGATCTACAACAAATAATTGATGCTCAATCTATTATTTTTGGAGACATGCCAAAAAGTCTTCCACCTAGCCACATGTATGATCATGCTATCACATTTATTTCTAATAGTACACCACCCAAGATTAGGCCATAAAAGTATCCCTATGCTTAGAAAAGTGAAATTGAAAAGATGGTATAGGGGATGTTGGATGTAAGAATCATTCACCATAGCTAAAGTGAATACTCACCAATTTATGGTGATAAATAAAGATGACACCTGGAGGATTTGCCATAACTATAGAGAACTCAACAAGTACACTATCAAAGATAAGTTTCTTATTCTTATCATTGATGATTTTCTAGATGAATTGAATGGTGATTTTTATTTTACCAAGTTATATCTACATTCTAGGTATCATAAAATCTAGATCCATGATGAAGACATACCCAAAACTACTTTTAGGACTCATGAGAGCCATTATGAGTTTTTGGTTATGCTTTTGGTCTAAAAAATGCCCTATCTACTTTTTAGAGTTTGATGAATACTATTTTTAAGCCATTTTTGAGGAAATTTATTTTGGTATTCTTTGATGATATCCTCATTTACAGTAAAAATTGGGAAGACTATTTTCAACATGTGAAATAGGTACTCTCCATTTTAAAGAAAAATCAATCGTATGAAAAACCTTCCGAATGTAATTTTTGGGTTAGTGAGGTTGAATATTTGGGTCATCTAGTGTCTTATGAATGAGTGAAATTGGACCCTAAAAAAATCCAAGCAATGGTGGAATGGAAAATTCCTAAGACACTCAAGCAACTCTAGGGATTTTTGGGGCTTACTGGTTACTATTGTAGGTTTATAAAAAATTATGGTAGTATTGTAGCCCCACTCACCTATTTGTTAAATAATAACTTCTTTTAGTGGACTGATGTAGATTAGGCATTTGAACAATTGAAATTGGCAATGTGAACTACTCCAGTATTGGCCACTCCTAATTTTTCTAAGAATTTTGTGGTTAAATGTGATGTACCAGGGTATGGTGTGGGTGTTATACTCATGTAAAAAGGTAGACCACTTACATTTTAAATTCATAAACTAGAGAGTAAAAATCAGCATAAGCCCATCTATGAGAAGGAAATGATGGCCAATTTTCATGAAGTCAAATAATGGAGACCTTATTTGATGGGTCATCACTTTTAGATAAAGACTGATCATGATTATCTAAAATATTTTTTAGAACAAAGGCTGTCATTTAAATAAAAATATAAATGGGTAACTAAGATGTTAGGCTATGATTTTTAAATAGTCTAAAAAAAGGTAAGGATAATTTGGTGGTAGATGCACTATCTAAAAAAATTAATCGGTTGAGGCATTTCTATGTGCCATAACCATTTTGTAGGCATATTGGCTATATGAAGCATGATCAAAATAGGAACATGATAGTGATGCCTGTGATTTGATTCAAAATCTTCAGAAAGGTTTAGGTGGATTTGAAAAATTTACATGGAAGGGTAATGCATTATGGTATAAAGATAAATTGTATTTATGTAAAAATTCTCTTCTTAAACAAAAAATCCTTGAAGAACTTTATGTAACTCTGATTGGGGGTCATTCAATATTTTTGAAAACCTATCATAGAATCAAGCAAGATTTTTTTTGGGAAAGTCTCAAGGGGGATGTCCAAAAATATGTGTTTGAATGTATGATCTATCAATAAAACAAATGTTAAACCATCAAAACCCCAAGTATTTTACAACCTTTATCCATCCCTAGCTAACATTGGGAATACGTATAGATGGATTTCATTACAGGGTTACCAAGATCTGATGGTCAAAATGTTATCATGGTTGTTATAAATTGTCTCAATAAGTATGATAATTTTTTTTCTTTATCCCAACCATTTTTTGCTAGTATAGTAGCTACTACTTTTCTCAATATAGTTCAAAAACTGCATGGGACCCCTAAGATCATTTGTCGGTGATAGAGATCCCATTTTTACTAGTAACTTTTGGACTAAGTTATTTACATGTTTGGGAAACCAATTAACTCATAGTTCATCCTATAATCCTCAATATGATAGACAAACTAAGGTAGTAAACAAATGTCTACAAGTATATCTCCATTATTTTTTTTGGGATAAATAGGAGAAAAGGGTTCATTAGCTACCACTTGCTGAATAGTGGTATAATAATTTTGTTCATAGTTCTTCAAAAATGTCTCATTTTGTGGCATTATATGGATACCACCCTACATCCATAACTTCAACCTTGAAGTTCCATAATAAGGTTCATGTAGTTGAGGAACATATTCACCATCAATAGGAGGTTCTTGCACGTTTACATGAAAATTTAGCTATGGCTCAGAATCACATGAAGCAACAGGCATATCAACATAGAAGTGAGAGGACTTTTGACATTGGTGATTGGGTATTTTCTCACTTGTAGCCATAAAAATAGATGTCATTAAATTAATAAAAAAAGGATAACAAGTTGTCCCCTAAGTATTATGGGCCTTATCAGATCTTATAGAAAATTGGTAGTGTGGCCTACAAGTTAGAGTTTCCTTCATCTACTCACATACATCTAGTATTTCATGTATCATGTATGAAGAAAGTCATTGGATATATATTTTCCATTAAAATAGAATTAATAGAATTGGATGAGTAAGGTAAAGGTATTCTTGATCCTAAGGTGATCCTTCAAAGGCACACCAAGTAGCTACGTTCTAGAGAAATTATAGAGTACCTGATCAAATGGAAGAATCTACCATGTAAAGATGCCACTTGGGAGGATGAAGCATTTATGTAGAAACATCTAGAGTTACATTAATGTTGAGGACAACATTGTTTTGAAGGGAAGGATTTTGTTACACCCTTAACCATTGGTGTGTTTTGGGATATGTGTGGTTAACTTGTGGCTTATATACTTATTTTATTTAATTATTACATTTCTCTATGTTCTTAGATAGGTCGACCAATTTAATAAACTTGGATAAATAGACTATATATAGGAGTTAGTGGTTATTATTTATTATTAAGTTAATTATTATGCTATTAGTGCATTGTTATGGAGGTTTATCCCTGAAAGTGGCTTTGTTATATTATCCAGTATTCTATTTTGTTGTCAATTATCATTATGTGATCTATAATATTTACTTATTTTGTGCAATATAAAATCATTCTATGTGAACATTTAAGTAATTTCATTACAACCTTTTCCTTTAAATCCCATTTTAGCTAATAACTTATATCTTATTCCCTTTGTGTGATTTTCGAATGTACCAACACATGGACTTGATAAATGTTTACAGTTAGCACATTTAGTATCCCTAACATTTTCAACATAACCAGAATAGTTGATTTCATTATTTTCATCCTCAAAATTTACATTAGAAGATATATTAATAATCAAAGAAATATTTTCTACCAAACATACAACATCATTTTCATTAGAAGGACTAGTAGGAGTATAAGAATTAGAGGAATCACTGCTATAACTAGAGTATACCTTAATTTCATGGTTTATTCTAAAATAAACCTCATAGGTATGATTGATCATCATTTGGATTCCTTCTCTTGAAGTAGTGTCTCTAACATGTTGGGATATGAGATAATAATGACCCAAAATGATCTCCTCATCTTCTCCTAGAACTATGCCAAGAGCTACATTATCAAAGAATAGTACTCCAATGCCAAAATGTAGGATGTCATAATGGGTTACATGTCCATGTACTATGCCAGTAGTGCCTATGAATATCTTAGTGTGAGGTAATGGAAGATATTTTATCTCTAGACATTATGTGAGACCTTTGGTGATATAAATGGATCTAAAACTTCAGTCAAAAAAGATCTACACAAACTTTCCCTCAACAATAGTAGTGTAGTTCTATGTTTGAGTTTCCTCAAATTTTAGCATAATATCTACCACTTCAATTGGTATAAACTATCATATTAGAGAATCTGGAGTTATTTAATGATGTACTACTAGTTAGATTGATTGATTGTTATTAGACATGTTTGGTGCCTTGTCTCTCTCCTTGTTTTACTTCTCGAACCATCATAGATCTAACTAGGGTGTAATATCCAACATCACTCAATAATATGACCTCATTAGGCATAATGTCTGAAAGTATCTACATCCTCATGCATCCTTTTCTTCTATCGATGTTCTTTTTATAGTTCTTCCCAAGCATATTAATACTTTGTTGGAGTTTTTTGATTTGCTACTCCTATCTTCACTCCACCACTTGTTGGCATTGCTCTTTGGATTATAGGTATTTAATTATTTTAGTGATGATGGTATTTACTAATAATTGAATTTGTGCTAGCATTTGGACCATTATATTATAATATCTAAATTTAGTTAAAAATAAAACCATAAATTCACCCACAAAATCAGCTTTAAAACCAACCTAATCCATAAATATTAGTAAAATAATGATTACATATTTTTTTGCTTAAACATAATAATTTATGGAATTATTTAAAAATTAACTTTAAAATTAATTTTTAAACAAAAAATTTTCAAGGAGACACCAAGAAAATCAACAAACTTAATTGATTACAGAGTTCATCATAATAGCCTATGTCTCTAGGTCCTTTATAAGTCAATATATTAAAAATGATTGAAAATACTTACAAGACATTTTCAAAATATAATTTCACCAACTATAAAGTTAATCCATAGGCAAAAATAATATAAATCTCTTCTCAGACTTTACCATGATTTTATATCTATCTCCTTCTGTAAGTCTCCTAAGCCTCTTAACAATAGTTGCTTTTGGCTTTGATTCCAAAACTTTGCTTTATTTTCATGAAATTAAGCTTTGAAACACCACCACCAAGAAATTTATATAATTCTTTGGGCTTTGAAAATAATGGTGGAGTCATTATTCATTTTCCAAAAATGGCTTGTAGCATTTGTTTTGGTTTTTATCCAAACCAATGGCTTAGCTTTCATCCTTATCCCACATTATATTAAAATATGGGTTGGATAAGATTTTAGGATTAATCTCACATTTATGGGAATGAAATACTATTTAACCCTTTAATAGGATTTTCATTACCAATAGGTATGTGTCTTGGGTCACATAAATCTCCATGAACTTTGGATGATTCCAAGGCATTGGCATTAGCATATCATTTGGTCTTCATGGTAGTTGGCGATGTTGGAAACCATGGTACTCAAGCTTCATGCTTAGCATGACTTATAATTAATCATAATTATGATGTTTTAGTCTATTGTGCCAAACTTAGCATGCAATATTCTTAGACTTGATGTGTTGAAGCTTGGCCTATAGTAAATGTTTTGGTCATGGGAATGTCATGGCATCTATGCTAGCAATTGAGTTGAAACTCAAGCTTAGTAAAGTTACATTCACATGGTAAATAAATACATAAGAATATAGTTAATATTTTGCTAAAAGTAAATGTTGGCCAATTTTTGGCCCGCATACCAAAATTTTAACTAGTTTAAAGAGATGGATGTGATCAAGAAGAAGTGGAGGACTAGAAAAAGCAGAAGTGTAAAGCATTCTGAAGTATATCTACAAAGGAAATAGAACTTTGCAAAAGTATCGAAGAACTTTTATTTTAAATAAGTGGTTGAAGAAAATAAATTTGAAGGGTCATTCTCAAAAAGCTCAAAATAAAAAGGCCTGTAGGAAAGTGTCTGAGGGAAATGTGAAGTTCACACTAGTGTCAAAGATCAAGCTCATAAAATATCCATTGGCATTCTAAAGCCATTAAAGGGGTCCTTAGCCAAATGAAAAGATGATGTGTGGTAGCATTTTGAGAGCTAGATATGATAGCACATAATCAATCCTACATTGAATATTAATGGCAAGTAGAAGTTAAAGGGGTTAATGAATCTCAAGGGTGAAAGTGTGTATGGTGTCAAAGACACATTAAACTAGCAAGAGATCGATGACTCATGAGCATCCATGCACAAGCACATCGATTAACATAAAAAAATATAAGGGCATATTGATTTTAATAGAAAATATATAAGTCCAAAATAATAGTAAGTAGTACACTAGGTTTTAAATGTAAGAGATCAATGTGTGTGCACTTGGTGAGAATATACAACTACCCACAACATGGCTCTCTTAGCTAAAAAAAAGGGACACTTGAATATGTGAAGGGATTGAGGATATTTATGGTGACCTTAGATGGTTCATTTCATGGTCAATCATTTACATACTCTAAAGGCAAAAGGAGTTCAAGGATATAGTGGTGGTTGCAGTTATTTATGACCCCTCTCTCCATTTTCTAATGAAAGCCCCCTCTTCTCTCATTCCTTTTTGCTATATATAGAGGCTTTTGAGCCTAAAAAGAGATCCCTTGATAGGTGATAGAGTTACTCTATCAAAAATCTCCTTGTAACACTATCTTGAATTAATACAAAACTTTTTGATTTTTGTTGAAGTCAAGTATGCATTATTGGAGTTTAACTTGTAGAATGTATGTTTTTCTCTCACCACCTATGATTTATATACACACCTCACTTTAATTTTTTTGGTTTCTTGTAGGTCATGTGATGTGTTAGAATTTAGTACCTTTCTAAAGTGTTATAATTTATAGTGTCTCTCCTATAGACCTATTCCTTCCTACCCTTCAAAGTTCATCCTCCCCTTTGACCTCCACACAACTACTCATGCTTATGACTTTGAGATAGGATCAACTAGACCATGCCTTGTTTAAGTTCAATAGTAGTCATTAAGTTTCCCAATTTGAATGTGAATCACTCTTTATTTGGTGCATCACCTCCCTTAGCTTATTTTTCCTTTTTATGTTATCATCCTATCGCTTGTCCTTAGTTATTAGTAGATTTTACCATGGGAATTAAGAGCTGAAGTGAAGCATCTAAGGAGTTAGCCTCATAAAAAATCTTATATGTTCAAACTCACTACAAGATACCCTCCTAATGCTTATAGCTAGGAGTGAGAGAGCCTAAGAAACTCTCCTACAAAGGGTATAATTATTTGCTACAATAGTTTTTAGCATGCATGGTGGGATCACTTTCAAGGAATATTGGTCTAGTTTGATGTTGGTTTTATTAATTTGTAGTGGTTATAAATTTCATCTTTCAGTATCTGGTGACTCTAAAGAACACTCAACAATTTGGTGGTAGAACAGTAACTATCTTTCATGTCAAAGGTGACTACAAGATCAACTTTTGAAGCTATTCCTTTTGAATTTGTTGAATTACCTTTAAAGTCAACAAGAAGTTTAAGGTTCACCCATACTCATCCATATGTAGGAAATGTTTTTCCTAAACCATTTGTGAGGTATACCTATGAAATAAGACCTTTGTTATCCCCTTTTATTATCATGATTCACCAAAGAGATTTTGTAGGTTTTAGTAGCCAAAGTCCTTTGAATTTACCAAAATATGATCCTATACCTGTTTCAGCCCTTGAAAGTGTCCCATATTTCATAGGAGACCAAGTTGTAACTCCTACTGAACATATCACAATAATACACAATTTTTGTAATATCCATAATGTCATAGTAGAAAATGTAGCTATTAGACTATTGGCTATATCCAATAAGGGAAAGGATTTAGATTGGTATAGATGTTTAGCTCCTAACTCTATTCAATCATGGGATTATTTGAAAACATCCTTATGTAAGTTATTTACAAACAAGAGTGATCATTTGTCACTAGTAGAATAGTTGACCACAATCAAGACAACTCCTCATGAAGTTATGCAAGAATTCAACACAAGATTCCAAAAAGCTTGGGATAGAATTCTAGCCATTGTTAGGCCGTCCCCTAACTTTGAATTCTTATACTACTTGAAGGCTCTAAATAGTGACATAGTAGTAATGATACAATATATGGGAGGAGATATATTACCATATGCTTACAAGGTGGCTATCAAAGCTGAAAATTATCTAGTTTAGGATGGCAAGCTTACTCTTAGGTCTCCAATGCCTCTTTTCCCTAAGATCAAACCACCTCTTGTAGTTGTTTCCCCACTTTATGTTATGATTACAACACCAATGATTATTTCTATACCTTCACCCAAGCAAGAGAAGGCCTCCACTAGTGGATCTAGCGACTCCCAAGAGTAAAAGAACTAATTAGGACTTAAGAGCATGCTCTAATCCTTGGGGAATGATCTGGTCAATGTCAAGAGACAAAAAACTTATGACAAGTCATACTAGGATCCATATCATTCTTATTATAAATATTATAAAGATAATAGACCACCCTTTAAGGGAAACTTCCAAGGTCAGAACGGAGAGCAAGGGTAAGGATAGCCTAGCTATAATAAGCAAAACAATTATAATCCATATAATGCAAGATGTTCCAACACCTTAGTTCTTATTCAAAACAATATGGCCTAAGAGGAAAAAGGAACCATGCCTTGGGATCAATATTTTGGTTAATCCATTGTCCCAAATAGTGGTTTTAGCCAAGCATTTGATGATCAATGGTAGCAGGCTATTGTTTATGGATATAATCAAGAATTAATGGCTCAAAACATGGATACTCCCATGATGATAAAGCTAGAGTAGTATCCACAAGAAAAAGGATTAGATTAGGTACCAAACCAACCAAATGATACGATGGTCATTAATGAGCAAGAGGAACCTTAGTAGACTAGCTCCAACCAAGCTCATGTCCCAGTGGTATTAAATAAAAGATTCAAAAGAAGGAATATGGGTGATAACTAGGTAGCATTCAAGGAAAATCCTACCACCACTCCTTCATTTTCTAATCCTAATGAACCTATTCTCACTCCAAAGGTCTTGACACCTCCACAAAGCTCATAGATTCAAAAAATAGTAGTAGTGGTTCCCAAAGTAAAAGCAAAGGTTAGTAGTACACCAATCAAAATTGTTGAATAAATGAAGAAATATAACATGAGTGTCCTAATTTGGGACATGCTTTCCATGCTTGATCAAGTGGACATCCTTCAAGAATGTTTATCTAAGATAGGTGTTACAACAACTAAAAGTAAATAACCAAACAAAGAAACTGAGGTCCTCACCAGTGAAACCCAAAGACCTTTTAGAGAAGGATCAAGTAAGGTGGTCAAAGCTCCTCCATTCTAAATTTCATTAATCATTGGTGATTCCTTCGTGCATAATTTCTTATAGATAGTGGAGCTACTACATTGGTAATGCTAAAATCTATAGCAAACCATCTTGGTTTAAAGTATGAACCCCAATCTAAAAGAGTTTGGTAGCTTGATGGTTCTTCCACAAATCCATCTAATATCATCAAGGATTTGAGCTTGACCCTACATGATTTCCCTAGTGTTTTAGTGGTTTAGGATGTGTTGATCCTTGATGTAGCTCCTTGTTTTGCTTTATTCTTATCTAGGGAATTCATAACAAAAATTGGGGGTTATCTAGTAGTAGATTGGTCCTACATGGAATCTAGAACAAAGTATGGGACTAAGGTATCAATCAAGGCTAAGCCCATGGCACAATTCCATATTAAACCCCTTTAGCCAGATAACATAAACCTCAATTTCACTATCCTTGATAAGGATGAGTTTATAATTGGTCAATAATTGAATACTTATCCTAAGGAGATTCTATATTTGTTCTTAGATGAGCTATGGGGGGATAATTAATTTCTCAACCCTTTGGAAGGTGTTGAGGAAAGAGATATGGGTGTCTATTTGATACATGAAGAAAATAAACCCATGCCTTCCCTCATTAGACCTAAATAAGACCTAAATGGTATGTGCGAGTTATTCTTTGATGGTTCAAAGAGAAAAAATGGAGAAGGTGTAGGGGCTATGCTATTTTACCCTTTAGATGATAATTTTTTCTCTTCTTATAGGTTTTATTTCAGTTACTCATCTAATGCAACAAAATATGAATGCTTGATCTGTGGCCTCTAATGGACCAATAAGAGAAGAATCAAAATGTTGCAAGCATATGGAGATAGTGAGATTATAGTGAACCAAGTCAGAGGCTTGAACATTACAAAGAAGCCTTTGATGAGGTCTTAAAAAAATTTATTGTGGGACCTAATTAAATATTTTTAATCCTTCAACATACAAGTAGTGCCAAGTAATTACAATCAACATGCTAATAGGTTGGTAGCTATGAGAGATCAGTTCAATATTTCAATTAGGCTAAAAGAGGCTAAAGTTCAACCAAAATTTAGGGTGGTGGTGAGGCCATCAGTACTAGATAATGAATCCCACTGGTAGGTATTCAAAAATGACCAACAAATTGCTTATTTCTTACAACAAGAAGTATATTTTTCCTTAATAAACCAATGTAAAATTCAATAATAGTATGGCAAGCAAATTGTTTAATTAAAATATAAAAAGCTTACCAAAGGATTAGTTACACTTGAAGGACTTTTCCATGAGGGAGACCATATGATGAAAGAAAAAGTGGTAATGCCAACCAATGAAGAGAACTATGAAAAAGTCCTCATCTTCAAAGACAAACCTCTCAAGTTCAAGATGGCAAGAAGCAAGGTTGAGAGGCATGCTTTCATAGCAATATACTAGGAATACATAAAAATCTTTACTTGGGAATACAGTGATCTAAAAGGTTTTGACCCAAAGATAGCCTATCATACCATAGAGATTGAGGTTAATTCTAATATTATGAGGCAAAATATAAGGCCCATCAACCCCAAGATAGAAGAGCTTATGAGGAAAGAGCTAACCAAGTTAATTGAATCAAATATTATCTTTCCCATCAAACACTCATCATGGGTAGCCAATATGGTCCCTATAAAGAAGAAGAGTGGGGAGATTAAGCTATGTGTTAAATTTAGAAATTTGAAAAAAGTATCATTTAAATATCATTACCCTCTACCATCCATAGAGAAAATTATTTAAAAAGTTGTAGGGTCAGATATTTTTCCTCTTTTGGAAGGATATTTAGGTAACAACCAAGTATTTTTAAAAGAAGATCAGTACAAGACTACCTTCACCACCAAATGGGGCATATATGCATACCAAAAAATGCCCTTCAGTTTGTCAAATACTGGGCTAACTTTTCAAAGAGCCAAGCACATGGATTTTCAAGGATTACTGAATCAAAGGGTGTTAGTCAACTTGGATGACATCACAATTTTCTCCAAGAATGTCAATGAACAAATGGACCACTTGAGGCTGATCTTTGAAAGATGTAGGGAGTATGGGATATTGTTAAATCCCAAGAAGTGTGTGTTTTATATACATGAAGGTATGTTTTTGAGCCACATCATTTCAATAGAAGGGATATTTATTAACCTTGAAAGGGTAGATGCCATCTTAACACTCTCTCACCCTAAGCATAAGAAAGGAGTTCAAAGATTCTTTAGCAAAATAAACTTTGTAAGAAGGTTTATACCAGGTTTTGCAAGATTTGTTAAGCCTATTATTGTTATGTTAAAGAAGAATCGAGTTTTTTCTTGGATAAGATAAGTAAAATATGATTTTGAAGCCATCAAATAGGTCATTACCCAAGCACCCTCACTAATAAATCTTGATATCTCCAAGGATTTCATGTTATACACTTTTGCCAATGTTGACAGCTTATTAGCTATGCTAATACAAAATAATGGTGAGGGAATGGATCAACCAATTACCTTTTTTAGTCAAGGTCTAGAAGGATATGAGGTGGTGTACACTTTTATAGAGAATAAAATCCTTGTACTAGTGAGGAGTCTTAATAAGTTTAGACCAATGCTCTTCAACAACAAGATTTATCTCATGTTACCCCATCTTGGAGTTAGGGATTTCCTCCTTAACAAAGATCTAAATGAGAAAAGAGCTAGCTAGATCACCAAAACCATGGAGTTTGATGTGGAAATCAAAGTGACCAATTTTGTTAGAGGTAGAGGTTTGTGTGAGCACATGGTGAAAGATATTATAAAAGGCAAAGGAGTTACCATGGTGGTTCATTAAAACTCATAGGTAGAGTCACATGTACTGCATAAGAGCTGGCTCCATGATATGACACATTTTTTTCTAATAGGAGAATGCCCCCAAGGTTTAGATAAGGTGAACATAAGGTATTTAATACTTTATTCCATACCTTATTCATTGGTTAATGGGGTTTTATTCAAAAAGGACCTTAATGGAGTGCTCCTAAGGTGCATAGATGATGAAAAAGTGACAAGACTCTGGGAGCAATTTTATGATGGGCCTGCAAGAGGCCATTTTAATCCAAGGACTACAATAAAAAATATAATGAGGGTTAGTTATTATTGGCCCAAACTCTTCAAAGATGATCATTCATGTGTAAGAAAGTGTCAGAAATGTCCCCTCTTTATAGGTAAGCAAAGATTAGCAATTTTTCCTCTCAACCCAATTTAGGTAGAGAAACCATTCATGTAGTGGGGTTTGAATTTCATAAGATTGATCAACCCTCCATCAAGTACAAGACATATATGGGTGCTTATTATAACCAACTACTTCACCAAGTGGGTGGAAGCCATTACATTGAAAGAAGCTAATGAAGGTGCAATCTTAGACTTCTATGACAACATTGTGACCAAGTTTGGTGTTCCGTCCACTATCATCTCTGATAATGTATTAGCATTCCTAAGTCTAAAAATGAGTGAATGGGATTTCAAGATGGGCATATACCTCAACACCTCTTCCAACTATTATCCTTAAGGAAATGAACTGGCTTAGTCCAAAAATAATTTTTTTCTAAAAATCATTAGAAGAAATATGAAAGAGAATTAGAGGACATGGCACACCAAAATAAAAATATCCTTGTGGGTTGATAAGGTGACTCATAAATCTTCCATTGTAAATTATCCATATGTCTTATTTTATGGAATGGAAGACATGTTTCCCATTTCTCTCGAGTTACCTCCATTAGAACTAGCTCATCAACTAGAGTTAATGGAAGATGAAACCATGGATGTGAAACTAGTAGAACTCATAGAGCTTGAAGAAATAAGAGACCTTGTAATGAAAACACTAGAGTCATATCAAGCTCAATTCAAGAAATCCTTTGAAAATATATCCATAGTAAGAGACTTCAAGGAAGGGGATCTAGTCCTTAAGTGGGATTCAAATAAAGCCAAGCCAAAAAACCATACCAAATTTGATAGCTTGTAAAGTGGTCCTTATTTGATCCATGGATGCAAAAAACATAATGATTTTCAACTAGACTAATTATTTGGAGAGATACTATCCATCACAATCAATTGGATTCATCTAAATCCTTATTATTAGAAGATTTTTCAGCCATTATAGATATTGTACATTTTGTATAGCTTTTCATGTTTTCTTTTGAGTACCTTGTCCACATTCTTTTCAATTGTATGTTTCCTTTCCCTAAGTATCTTGGGAATAATGGTTGTTTTTTTATTTCCATCCTTGTTATTTTAAGAGGTTTCTAGATAGATTTAGCCTCATTAAAAATAATAAGGAACATGTCAAGTTTTAATACAAGTGACCAAATCGTGTGCATTTGGTAGTAACATGTACCTACCCATGACATGGATCTCTTAGCTCAAAAAAGGGAAACTTTAATGTGTGAAGGGATCAAGGAGATTTACAGTGATCTTGGATAGTTCATTTCATGGTCAAGTAGTTGCATGCTCTAAAGGCAAAAGGAGTTCAAGGACATAGTGGTGGTTGCAGCCATTTATGAACCCTCTCTTTATTTTCTCATGGAATCCCCCTCTTCTCTCATTAATTTTTGATATATATAGAGGATTTTGAGCATAAAAAGAGATCCCTCAACTAGTGATAGAGTTACTCTATCAAAAAATTCCTTGTAACACTCTCTTGAAGCAATATAAGACAACTTTTTTATCTTTTTTGAAGTCAAGTGTGCAGTATTGGAATTTAACTTGTAGAATGTATGTTTTTCTCTCACCACTTGTGATATCTCTACACACCTCACTTTAGTTTTCTTGGTTTCTTATATGTCATGTGATGTGTTAGCCTTTGGTGTCTTTTTGAATCATTACAATTTATAGTGTCTATTTTGTAGACCTATTCCTTCCTACCCTTTAAAGTACATCCTCCCCTTTCACCTCCACACAATTACTCATGATTGTGGCTTTGAAATAGGATTAGCTAGATTGTATGTTGTTTAAGTTTAGTAGTAGTCATTAAGGCTCCTAGTCTGATTGTGGATCACTCTCTATTTGGTGCATCATCTTCTTTAGCTCATTTTTCATTTTTATGTTATCCTCTTATCCCTTATCCTTAGTCAACAATAGATTTTACCATGGGAAATAAGAGCTTAAGTGAATCATCTAAGGAGCTAGCCTCATAAAAAATCCTAGAGGTTCAACCTCACTAAAAGATACCCATAGCCTAAGGTTGTCTCAATGCTTATAAATAAGAGTTAGAGAGACTAAGAAACGCTTCCATTAAAGGTGTAATTCTACACTACAACAGTAATATTCCAAAATTTGACAATGGAAATAACATCCAAAATAATTAAGTGGTGGCCTGAGGACCCACCACATAGACCATTCCTAATCTAAAACTTAGCAATATTCAATTGGATGCTCCATGGCTCTATTAGTTATAGGGTCTCCCTCCATGACAAAAGTGGACTCCACCAACTATGGTCCTCATATTTGGCCTTTTACACCATTATGTACATGCATGAACAAACCCAAATTTTTACTTGTAATGGCTACCACATGTTACTACATCACTAGTCCACTTCACATGCTCAAATTATGCTACATATACATTTTACTTGTCATTCCATGTCACTTACTACCATGTCAGCCATGCCACTTTATTTCCAAGTAATTATTTTGACCAAGTTTGACCACAACATTGGGTAGTCATAACTTCTGCATATAGACTCCATTTTTTAAAACATAAAATGTGCTATAAATCTTATGATGAGATCTACATCACGGAATTAGATTTTAAACATTCCATGATGTTCAATTTTTTTAGTTCGACTAGTTTTGACCACTTGTTGACTTATTTTGACTATAACTTAGATTGGCTACCCAAGGAACATATGAGCTCTATTTCCAAAGTTATGCATCCTATTGGAAAGGTCTCAATGAGCCCTATATAATGGTATAGGTTTTATTTTGCTTTAGGACCTTTTCCAAATTAACCTCTAGATAAGTTTTAAAGCAAAATCTAATTTGTTTAGAAATTTTTTTCATCTTCAGAGGTTCTAAAATAAAGATATGATTATTTACAAAACATTAACATCTAAGGGTTCATAGGTCTTCATTATGAGTATATCTACTTTGAGAGAGTTTAATTTGAGTTAATGTCTTTCATAAGGTACAAATGCATTTATTGAGTTTGATTTCAATATTCAATAGGTTATAAGGTGATGAAAATATGTCACTAATATCAAGATCTCAACATGGTATTATAATTCTTCCATGAGAGAAAGAGAGAGAGAGGTTGATCCTCTATGTCTTGATAAGCATGTTCATAGCTTGATTGAAGTTGTCTCAAATATGTGGAACATTTACTATAAGGTATGTTCAAAGCTTGACTGAAGTTGTCTCAGAGATGTGGAGTATTGACTATAGGGTATATATATTTTGAGGATTTTCATAATGCACGGCTTCTAGGTGTGACCCTAATACATTTGGATTGAGTTATCCAATGCCATTCTTGAGATCCTACACTCTTACACATTTTGTTTCAATGAATGGCTCTTGTTAAAAAAGAGGGTTGTTGGTTTTATTTGATGCAAAGCTCTAAGATAGAGTTGGAGGAATCTTATAGGGGTTTGATGATGTTTGAAGAGTTTAACTTTACTATTGAATTGTGATCAAGGTTTTTATATAGTGTTATACCTATGTTCCTCTCAAAGAAACATATATACATCAAGCAAAGTTACAAGGTTGCTTCAAGGTAACTTTACCTTAACATCTCTAAAGTTTCTCTTCATCTTGATAGAATTTCATGCTAGAATAATCCTATGAGTGACTAGGTTAATAAAATCACCTTGTGACTATGATTGATACTTGGTAGCAACATGTTATACATGGAGAATATGTTTGGTTGAATAGAAAGGGAGATTTAATGGTGTCTTAATTCAAGTCAATGTTGACTAGATACCCATATGAAAACATAGTCCTATTGGCTCAAAAGAGTCTTAAAATTTGTGAATAGGACCCTAGCATAAATTACTTTGGTGATTAAGAGGAAAACATGATCTTAAGGCATGAATAGAAATTCTTCAAGATACATCATGGAATACTTGTCAAATCTATTAGTAATTATCACACCATGTGGTATTTTGCTCAGCCTGTATAATGATGCATTAAAAACTGAGAATCAAGATCATTAAAGAGTGTACTAAGTGTGTAAGGTATTTCAAGGTCATTTAAGGATGGATGAAGTTTTAATAGGGATAATAAAGTCTCTTAGGGTGATCAGCTTGTCTATCACCCTCATGATTATACTCAATCTATATAATATTTGTCCATGTCCATCTATAGCCATGTAATGAATAAATTCCTGTAATGGCAATGCTTCAAAAAAATTGGTAGTCTTAATGGGGACACTTGATTCCTAAAACCCTCAATCAAGGTAAAAAACCTTCTATGGGAAGATTTATAGATGTGGGATTCAAATATGGTTTGTAAAGTGACATTTAGGGTTTTAGAAGATGCCTCTTTGAATTGATTTAGGGGGAAAGGGTAAGGAATGAATGCAAGTAAAACTTAAAATATAAATTAAATAAGGCGATTTACTAGAGGTTTTTAGTATTCACTCCTAAAATTGCATAAAATTTATTCAACCTTTGAACATCATAGACAAATTAAAAGAGCATATACATGTTCTAATGCCTGTAACTTAAACAAAAGCCTACACTATAGAATAAAAGTAAAGAGACAACATATGGAAATAAATACCATACTATTTGACACATAACACCACATCCTTTTCATTCTTAGGTAGAAAACAAAATATAAAAGGCCTTAAGGGAATAGTGTATAATATTCAATCTTACCTATGAGTGACACCTACTAAGGTCATGAAAATTAAAATAACTACTACTACAATTTCTATTCCAAAATTAACTATTATAATGGCTACTCTAATAGTATACAATTATCTAAAAGTTCTAGACCCTTTCAAAAGAAAAACTCTATGCTTATATAGGTGTATAATCATCTCAAGGAAGTAACACATGTAATAAGGTACATACTCTCATGATGAGGCCATTACAAATGACTAGAGAACTGTGTCTCATGAGTGTAGTGGATCTTCAAAAATATAGATATGGTGCAATTGTAATGCCTTATGATGCCCATGATTCTTAGAAGAATCATGATGGTGACACATGTCTACCTTAATAACTACCTATGGAATGCTTATTTGGAAAGGGAGGGCCACTTATCTCATCCATTGTCACAACTCCTACCTCTAAAAAAATAAAACTTTGTTCCTAAGGATCATCATGGCACCATATGGTGAGTTGGCACTACTCTTAGGCAAGTCAAGCATTCCTTTGTAAAAATTGATCATGGGGGCGCCATGTGAAAAATCCATATACCTATTAGTGTAACCATATGGTGGGACTCATTACTATACTTATTATCTAATTACATAATCTATATTCATTATAAAAAAACCTTTTATCTCAAAGAGTGTCATGGTGCCACGTGGTGAATTTTACTTCATTATTGTTGTAACAGCATAGTGGGCCCCACCCATCATTCCATCGACCAATGGTGCTACTTGAAAGTGTGAAAAAAATAAACCTCCCTTAGGTGAGCACTATAATGTCATGTGGAGGTCTAGTACTTCTCTTGTAGAATTCATTAACTTTTTTAATTTGAAAGAGCATTGGGATGCCATGTAGAAGGTACAAAAAAAGCCAAAACTTAGTAGAAATACAAAATGGGCTCATGGAAAAATAAGAAACCAAAACATAAAATTTCAAACTTGCTAAGCTCATCCATGAAAAATCAACTACTTTAGAATACAAAAAATTGATTATGATCCGCAATTTCTAGAGACTTATAAGGGAAACTACCTACAAATAGAACCCAAAACTCTAGTTCTTAGACCAATAGAGGCAAAATTGAAAAAAGGGGTGAGGCCTATATAAATTATAATTTTTGATGATCATCCTTCAAAGGCATCCAATATTCTTCCTTTGGGTGAGTCTTCTTATTTAGAGCCTCAAAGGCCCTATCCAAATGGATGATCTCCTTGAATGAGATGTTACTCATGCCTTGAACAACTGGCAATATTTAAAACTCCAGCTAGGTAAGAGGTTAAAAAATGGTCTCCACCTTAGAGATACTTTGATCTTGACCAATATACATTAAAATAGTATGGTAATTTTGCTTATTTTATAGAATATCTTTTATTTTTTCTTATAAGAGGATGATGTTGTCTATAAGGAATGGGGAGGGGAGTCCCAATTGGCTAGTTGTTTGATATTCCCCTTCATATCCTGAACCACCTTTTTTTAGGCATATAAAAATGCCTTACACTTTGTCACTACCTTGTTGTATGTTATAAACTCATTTATTGTAACCATCACCTACCTTCAATAAACTACCCCTACTAATTTTATCATCCCATCCATCGTAGTCTAAATTTTTTGAATGAAAAGATGTGAATCTTGAACCTTAGGGGACATAAAGGCTAGGATTTGGTATACAAACATGCTCACCTAAGAGATCATCCTATAAGAGTCCATAATGAACCTAAGCACTAGATTTAAGTTCATGGTTGCATTATTTATCCTCTCCTAATAGGATACATATAGTTCTTGAATCATGGGGAGGATGCCCATGGTCTAAGAGCAAGCAGTGAGCTTATTCTTCAATTATTGGATTTCTTGGTCCTTAGTTGAGGACTCTTACTACATCATCTATTTTAATTATTTTGTGTGCCAATATAATATAAAATATTATTATAGGTCTATACAATTTCTACTTCCTTCTCATGTCACTTATTCTCCATAGCCTTCTCCTTCCCTAAACCATCTATCTTGGTCTTCAGTTCTATAACTTGGATCCACAACTAGACTCTTTGGTTAGCTTCCACCTAGAAGATTTAAGTGGTGATATAGATCTAAAGGTCAAACATCATTTTTTTGAGTTTCACATATTTTTCCTTGGCCTTAGTATTTATGTGGTCAACCATATATTTCACTCTTATGAAATCTAGCTCTTTCTTTCCCAACCATCAGCCAACCTTGATATAGTCCATGGTGATGGGCTTCTACATTTCTTCCATAAAATTGACCCTATCAGTGGGTTTGGCCTAACTAAGGTTGATATTTATAGTGTGTATTGAGTAATATCTTGGTTGCATCTATTCTTAGGGCTTGATTACATGGGGTGCCATGTGTGCAATCATTAGAGATTGTGAGGTCCCACTAGGGCCTTGGCCTATTTACCTCTTCTCTTCTCTACTTGGGACTCTCAAGATTTTATAGTAGTTTCCAACTAATTATTAAACTACTCCTATGATTGTATTAACTCCCTTGTAAAATGTTATCCTTGTGTCAAGCCTAAGGAGATGATCAATTACTACTATGAAGTATTATATGTTATCCCCTAGGATAGGAGTGGGTGAAGGGTTAGGGTGCAAGGAAATAAAGGTGAGATTTTATGGATAGGGGTATGAGGAGATATCACCACAATAGTTGATGGCATGCATGATGAGGGTGGAGGAGTTAGAAATGGGATAAGGGAGGTGATCAATTGTGTGAAGGAAAGTAGAATGAGAAAGGTGATAGGTTAGGTAGTGGAGTGTAGTGAGAGCTTAGTGGATACTATTGAGGGTGAAGAGGGAGTGATTAATAAAGAAAAAGTGGAAAAAAGGAGCTGATAAAAATGTACATTATTTTTTAGGGTCTCAAGGGGAGAACTAGAGGATTGCACCCTAGATCCAAGCTAAGATGACCCTACCTCAAGATGCCCCAAAGAGTCCTATTATTATTATGGGGTAGTTGGGTATGGATATAGAGGAGGTATCCAGGTTATGGGCCTCTGAATCACCATAACTTCCTCCTTATTTAAAGGGGTGTCTTCTTCTTCTTCTTCTAAATGATTATCCTCCTCTTCTCCTTTGACCAAGACTTATTCAACCAAAGCTTTCTCCTTATCATGCTCATCCCCAAGGTTATTAAATGTCTTATCTATGTCTAAGCCATCAAAATTAAATTATCATTGGCCAATCTCTTGCCTATATTTCCAATAGGAATCTATCTTTTCCTTACCCTATCCCCTCTAAATGAGTTGTGCCCTCAACCCCTTTGTCATTTTCTTTGTGGGGTTGAACTCCTAGACTACTTTGTAAAGGGACTCTAATGACTTACGAGTGTCTAATAAGATCTTCGGTAGATCCACATAATACTTGATGTCATCCTTTGCTAGTGACCTTCACGCCTTAAAATATGGTTGAGGCTCATGGGTAAATGGGGTAGAGATCTTTAAGGTGGTTATGTAGCTAACTGGGTCATAGTTCCACTAGTCATTAATTTGGTTGAGGCTAAACTCTACAAGATTGAGCACAAATAACTACTCTTATGACCTATTCACCACTATGATTCCTCTTGTTGAGAATGGGATATCATATAGGGCCTTATTATTATATCCTACAATATATATTGTGTCAACCACATCGAGTTGGAGAGCCAACTCTAAGGCTAGGGCCCTATTTATGAGTAGGTGTGAGAGTCAGAATGTCTCCTCCTTAAATATATGAACTTGGATGAATGTGAAATGGGCCCCAAAGAATAAAAAATTTATAATTTATTTATCATTGAGACATGATCTATAGTATTTTATCATCCTAAAATTGATGGCCTCTTAGCTAAGGTTGATGAGGACCAAAGATAGGAAGGATTTATAAAAAATGTATTAATCCTACATGGCCAATAGGATATGTGTCCATACAAAGACAAGTATCACCATGTTAGGAAGGGTGCCTATTTTAATAGTTTTGAACTTGAAATATGGAGATAAGAACTTAGAGTTCCTATATAGAATTAGGTGGAGGAGGAAGGAGGAATACCTAAATGTATTCTATGTTGAGAAGTTTGCTAGCTCATTGTGTATAGTGATAATGATGGCATACATAAAGTTCATATTATAAACCTTCTCATTACATAACATCCTCAAAAAGAAGACCTCTAAAAATTTGAAATCAATGGCACTAGCATTCAAGTCCATCTCAAACATGAACACCAACATGGAGAGGGCATCCTTCATATCCTAAGTCACAAATATTGTGAGAGTAATGGGTAGAGGAGATGTTTCATTCTAATTTATTTGAAGAACTAAATTGATGAACTATGGTTTCCAAACATAGGTTTGCCAAAAAAATTTAATATTTCCATACTGTAGACATCAGTGCTAGGGTCATTAAGGATTAAGAGCATTTCCTTTATGGTATCAACACTGATATCCACTTTTACGTGGTTATTTCCTATAATAACACCAATGTTGGCATCATATCTATTTTTACATGAGGAAACAATATCTAGGTATGAATGCATAAGAGGCACTATGTATTTGTCTAGTTTCAAGCTCTAAATATTATACCTTAATGATTCATAGTCATTTTTAAAACTTTTTTGATCATTCAAGCATGGGCACCCTCTCTCAGGCTCTTTGGGTTTTTAGCCAATAAGGGGTTGAAGATCCCATCTGCATAATCTAGTACTAGTATAAGGTCCCAACAGTATCCCTTAGTGACACTTTTAACATTTGGTACTTTGGGCCTTGATTTTGCAAAGGCATAAGCATATGATTTTCTTATTGCATATTATGAGGGAATGTCTCCATGACCACCCAACCAGTGGGTTCTCTAATTTCTTTGATGCCTTTTACTAGTAGATCAGGATGTATAAGTTTCCATCCTATAATTTATTTTAAAAAATAGTTTCTACTCTAAGTAAAATACTGCTTACTATTTTTCTACTTACAACTCTTGTAATTCTTCTTAAATTCTCTTAGCTCAAACTGCTCAGCTCAATAACTCAATTATTAGCTCAATTCTCTAATAAAATCATAGGCATTTAAGTGTTTGGCTTGATCAAGAGATGGGTATTTATAATCCAACACTTGTTATCATTATCATCATGAAAATTTTGAATTTGAGTACCCCATAAATGTTGAGGGAAACACACACATTTCAAGAACATCTCATAAGGGATTTACAATGATCCTCATATAGGACCATGTAATATGGATCATCTAGAATTAATGGTAAGGGGAGTGGGGTAGATAGTTGTCTATCATTAGATGATTACAAACTAAGGGAGCTAAGGCATGGAAACTTGGTAATTGAATGAACAACCTATCCTAATGGCACTTATTTTTGAAGGGAAATAACAATAAAATAAGAAATAGTAACAAAAAAGTTAAACTAACTAGCTATGTACAAAGGAGAACCATAAATTAGTTTAAGTATTTTAATTTTATTTCATTAACTATAATCTCTAATACATTTCCATCTTCATCCTCTAACTCAAATTTATTACCCTACTAAATATCTATGATGCTAAGAGGTCCCTCCATAAGGAATCAAAATTCATATGATGGCCTAGATTTATGACCCTTTGGTCATACTTGAGGACCAAATCCCTTGGCTTGAAGACTAGGTGAAATGCCTTCTTGTTGAATCATCACTTGGCCACCTACTATCAGATGGCCTTAGTGTTACTAGCTCATTTTTTCAGTTCTTGGAGCTTAAGAAATTCCATTAGCCTAAAATCCATCACACTATTCTCTGATATCTCAACAACTTTCAAAATCCCAAAGGTGAGAATCCCTATTGATATGGGCATGACTACTTATTTCTTATATACTATTTCATATGGTGATGTCTTTAAAATTTTCTTGGGATTAATTTGGTTAACCCATAGATCCATTTTGAGATGCATGTGCCACTCTCGCTATTGATTGGTACCCATTTGTTTGATCAATCTTATAAGGTTTTTATTAGTTATATCTGCCAACCCATTCCCTTATGGGTAGTAATTGAATGAAGTTTTTAGGAAAATGCCATTTCAAAGCACAAATTCTAAAATCTTAGAATTTAGGAAAGCCTTCACATTATTATAAATGATTTTTTTAGGTGGGTTTAACCTCAGTACTAGTTCCTCTAGGAAATTGAGGATCATATCTTTGGTTGCTTCCTTTAATAGGGTTGCTTCGGTCCACCTTTGAAAATAATCAGTGCTTATAAGTATCCATTTATGGCTTTCATTAGAGATGAGATTAAACATTTTGATGAAATTTAGGCCCCACTAAATGAAAGGTTCATTTAACATAAATGGATTCAATGGCATGGATGAAATCTTCCATTTGCCTATGAAGAATTGGCATTGCTAGCTTTTTTTGACTACCCAATGATAATACAAAAACATGGTTAGCTAATAATATCCCACACACATGATCTTGGTCAAAATCATTTTTTCCCAAAAATGGACACCTAAAGGGGTGCAATGTATATCTTGCTAGATCTTGCTGGCCTAGTTGTTGTCAATACATCAAAAAAGTTAATCATCAAAGCTCCTCTTGAAGAGGACTCCCTGTACTAGCATATAGCTAGCTCCCTAAAATCTATAGAATCTTCTTTTATGCAAAGGGATTCCACCTAGGTATTACCTAGTTTTAATAAAACATGTCCTATTTATAACCTAAGACCCATCACATTTAGATTGTTTCACTAAAACCATATCTAATGTATATGGTTCTTTTATCAGGACACCTGTGTATTGGGATAGATACTCAAAAAGTCCTCTTCCTTGGATCACCTTGGTTGGCCTAAATTTCATGTCATATTCTAGGATATTAGTGATCCAATTGTACCTTTTTTTGAATATCTCTCCTTCCATTATGTATTCTCAGATGATGGAATAAACCATGTATATAATTATTTTTCTCCCCACCACCAAGTGTCTAAACTTTTTGAGACCCTTGATGATGGAAAAATATTACTTTTCAATGAAATTATACTTGGTATCATATTCCTACAAATTAACTGAATATAATTTGATTGAGTAATCATTTATCCCCTCATCTTCCTTTTGTATTAACATAATCACTAGGATATGTTCATTCCCATAGACATACATGATGAAGTCTTTGGAGAAGTTGGGATTGATTAACATAGGAGAAGTGAATATCGCATCTTTGATCTTATGAAATGCTATTCTTCCTTTAGTTTTCCATTTGAAATGATGATCTTTCTATAGCATCAAAGTGATTGGCTTTTTACTAATCTCATAAAGTTAGATATGAATCTACTAACAAAAATGATCTTCCCTAAGAAAGATTAGATTCACTTATTATTAATTGGCAATAATAAATCCCTGATTGCCTTTACTTTATTGGGATTAATATAGATACTCTCCTTCAATACCATGTATCCTAATATCTTTCCCTAAAAGATGATAAATACACTTTTTTTAGGGTTAAGAGACCCAAATTCTTGGCATTTTTAGAAAACTTTATCCAAATGGTCAAAGTGGTCTTCCTTATTCTTAGAGAACACCATGAGATCATCTAAATAAATAAGGATGATTTTGTTGATTATGCCTTGAAAGGTTATATTTATAGCTCATTGGAAGGTATCCCATACATTAGAGATGATAAAAGGCATCTTCACATATAGGAAGGTTTCTCACAATGCGGTGAAGGTGGTTTTATGTTGGTCTTCTTTATTAACCCATACCTAGTTATGTCTAGAGAATCCATCCCATAGGGAAAACATTTATTCACCCACTACTATCTAGAGGATCTATTCCATAGAAGGAAGGGGAAAATTATCCTTTAAATATGCTTTATTCAAATATTAAAAGTTCATATATAGTGATATTTCTCCATTCTTCTTTCTCACTAGAACTAGGTTGGATAACTAAGTTGAATGCTTGATTGGGTATATAATTCTTTAGTTGATCAATTTCATTAGTTCTTGAGCCATGAGGGACTCAATTTTTAGGTTAACCAACCTTTACTTCTAGCATATAAGTTTGGAGCCTTTAACTATATCAATGGTATGTTGAATGGTCTCATGTTCATATTCCTTTAGGTCATCATAGGTCCAGGCCATCAATCCTTCATACTTGTTATAAAAATACACTAATCAGTCTTTATCATTTTTGGAAACTTCATTAGCTACTTTTAGTTTTATTTCACCTCTAACATCAAGCTCTAAGTAGTCACTTTTATCTATGATAAACTTCTATTTTACATTTCTAGCATCATTAGAATTGAATAGATTCTCCAAGGTGATTAGCCCCTTTAGAAGTTTGTTGGACTTTAGCTATATGATATAATCCCCATAAGATTCTTGGATCTTCAACTATAACTACTCCATGAATTTTCATGATTTTTGGAATAATATAACAATTTGATCATCACTTTCAAACACTTTATAGTTTTGGTAATTATCTAGAATGGCAAACCCGATGATCACTTGTACTGCTTATTCATTAGTAAACAAATTAGTCACTAGATCAAATTGGGAGATGATCACCATAATTATATCCAATTCTAAGTTCATTAACCTAATATTTATTTAAATATTAAATTCTTCAAATACTTCAATCAAATCCCATATTTGGTGGATATTGGATCTTATGTGAACATTCTTCATAGCTTTAACCCCTCTTATTTGTCTCACCACTAATTCATAATCACTAAATACTTTTAATTACTTCACACCCATGCACTAAATAAGGTTGAGGCCATGAAATAGAGATTCATATTTAGATTCATTATGCATGGAAACAAATTGGAATTAGAAGGCTAGTAGGGTCTCTTTTCTAGATGGAGATACCAACTAGATGTTAGCTCTAGAGTTGGTTTTGCATTTTTCACCATCAAAATATAGAGTCCAAATATCAGTCTCACCTTCATGTTCCTTTTTTTTATCCTCCCTTTTCTTCATCAACTTTGGGATGGCCTAATCTTCATCACGGATCACATACATTTTGAGGCTGGTGGCATCAAAATTCATGAAAGGATCATTTTCAATGAATTCACTAACGAGGACCTCTTCTACCAAGCTTCTATTAGCTGCCACTCTTTCTTATTCAATAATATATATGTAATGTGTTTCCCTCTTTGATAAATAAATGTGTATCACTTAAAATTTCATAATAAAATCATTCTCTATGTGCTCTAAATGTAGTGGATTAGACAAAAATTTCAATTTCAAGATGTATTTGGTCCTCAAGATGAAGTGGGACCAGTTTAGAGACAAGTATATGCCTATCTTGGTGGTGAAATGTCTTATATACATAGTCTAAAGACTGGTGGAATGTCCATTACTATAATTTATTGGGTGAACATGATATTGAGATAATAATAAAACACAAGGGGAAGAGATTTGATAATATCTATGATCTAAACCTTCTTCCCATCTAACTATATCACCCCTTTATTTTAAAGATTCCTACTAAAGTTGTAGTTCATCCACAATCAATTTGACCTTCACTGTGGTGTTGGTGCCAGACTTGAGCATGGAATTATGAAAAATATTCTTCCCTAAAATGAGGGTTAAATAGTATGGGGTTAATATTGTTTTACTTACCCCCACCTATGATATGATGAACATTGATGGTACATGAGGTGGTATACTACTGCTAGATTCCTTCCCCTATTTGTGTTGGCTCCATATTCAGGTTAGGTTGTTTACATTTATATCAATCTTCCAATGCTTATTTTAATAGATATTTTTGATCTAGGATAGATAGGACATCCCAAAGAGAGACATTGGATGGATCTTTCTTTATCTACTATAATATGTTAAATGACCCTTATAGTTAAACCTTAAGGTCCTTTGGCCTATTTTATGTTGTTTTGTTTTATATTTAATATGTCAGAGGTGGTGCTTGGGGTCCTAAGAATTATTGAAAATACACTTTAGGCCCTATGAATGCTTTTTGGGTCTTGGTTGGTCTCTTTTTAGATTAGTTGTAATAGTCTAATTGAACTCATGGGGATTTCAACACTAGGATCTCACTTACATAAACCAAATATTTACCCTCTACCTAAGAGAAAATAATGTGCTTTGGGTCTATCTCCTCTTGTTTCTCTAAATACATTCCTTGCATCTATGGCATTAAGAAAAAAAATTCAAGGAAGATGAATTAGGCATGTTCATTTGCCTTTATTGTTAAGTAACCTTCTACTATAGATTACCTCTAGAGAAAGTTTTTCGTGTGTATGCATCATTTCATGAGAATCACCATGAATTTAAATCATCCAATAGGTTGTTCTGGATGATGACAAGTTCTATGTTTGAAATTAGTGAGGCCATTTGTAAAGTATTAGGGTTTGGGATAATTTTATTTGTGGGTCATACGTGGTGAGTTACAATTTGATGATTCATCACCTAATGATTCAAGCTTAACCTTTGTTGATATTAGTTCTAATAGTATGTCACTCTTCTTTCCTAATAATTCTAGTAGGGGGTTTTGATGGCATTTTATACTACCTTTTGAGATTTATGATCTCATTAGAGAAGTTTTTCAAGATGGTTTTCATGCCTTTCATCTCTGTAGCTAATGCGGATGAAGAGGATGTGATTTTATGAATAGGTAGATATACATACATGGAAAGTGGTGCCTACAAGGTACTTGACACCTCCTCTTATAATGACATTTATATTTTTTGAAGCATTGGCATTTGTACTTAAGGGAGAAGATTCTTAGCATCTATTAGATTATTCTCCACTCTAACTACCAGTTCTTAGGTGTTTGACAATATTTGTCATTTGAGGGATTGAATAATAATCACTATGTTCAAGTTAAATTCCTTGGGGTATAAGATAATTGCCATACCTATGGGTGGTTGAGCTACTACTAGGATTCTTTACCAAATCTTATGAAACCTAGTATTGAAATATATAATAGCCTCTTACAGGGATTTCTTTATAGTGATTAGTTATTGTAAAAGAGATGACCAGTCTACTTTCTCATTGAATATTTCTAAGAATCTATTACCCAATTCATCCTAGGTGGTGATGGAGTTAAGAGACATTCATTATTACTAGTTGAGATCTCACCCATTAAAAGAGGTGGATAGTAGCCTCAAGTCTAATGTTTTTCTATGTGATAGTACATAATACAAACACTAGTAACATATTGTAGATGTTTAGCTATAGTTTTGAGATCTTCCACTATGAATTTAGGGAGTGCCTTTAAGGAATTAGAA
The DNA here is from genome assembly GCA_037957365.1 of Torreya grandis. NCBI lineage: Eukaryota > Viridiplantae > Streptophyta > Pinopsida > Cupressales > Taxaceae > Torreya > Torreya grandis. The sequence continues at coordinate 1,950,486 of JARHVA010000730.1, forward strand.
GGAATATGATCCCATGTAGCTAAGGCTATTAGAGGGATGAGTGGGATACCACTATTCCATGCTATGAAGTTCCTTGGTGGTCCTTTGATCACCATTTGTTGTGTTTTTTACATTACACTTAACCTTGCATTACTTTGGTGAGTTGTGGCTACCAAAGGTGATGATAAAAAGATTGGATTATTTTTTTTGTGACCTTGTAATGGGCCTATGGCTTAAAAAATCTAAGTTTTAATCAAGTAGGCTAGTAGTCTCATCCCACTGGGTGTGGAAAAAAATAAAAAATTATTGATGCCTAAAACCCTCACTCTGGGTGAACATCTTTCTATGGGAAACTTTAAAAATGTGGGACTTAAATTTAATCTATAAAGTGACCTCTAAGGTATTAGAAGATGACTCTTCAAATTTATTTTTGGGGTAAGGGTAAGTAAGGAATGCAAGTAAAATTTAAAATAGAAACTAAGGTGATGTACAAAAAGTTTGAATTATTCACTCCTAAAATTGCATAAAATAGATTTGACCTTTGAACGTCATAGACATATTAAAAGAGCATATGCATGGTCTAATGCTTGTAGCTGAAACAAAAGCCTATACTATAAAATATGATAAAAGAAACAACACATGGAAATAAATCCCATTATATTTGACATAGAACACCACATCCTCTTCATTGTTAGGTAGAGTATAAAATACAAAAGGCGTCAAGGGCATATTATATAATATTCAATCCTACCCATGAGGGACACCTGCTAAGGTCATGAAAATGAAAATAACAAGCACTACTTCTTCTATTATAGAACTAACTACTACATTGCATTATATAATAGTATATAATTACATATAAGTTTTAACCCCTTTAAAAATAAAAAAATACATGCTTGTATAGGCATAATGGCCTCTTGAAAAAGTGACACATGGAACTATGCACTTGCTCTTACAATGAGGTTGTTGAAATTGACTAGAGAACTCTAACTCATAAGTGTAGTTGGTCTTAAAAAAAATTATATGACATAATTACAGTGCCTTATAATGCCTAAATGCTTAGAATAATTGGAATGGTGACATGTGAATACGTCTAAAACTTCCTATGAAATGCTTATTAGGAAAGGGGACCCACTTCTCTCATATAATAGAATAGCTCCTAGCTTTGAAAAAAGAAATGTTTGCTCCCAAGGAGTGTCATGGCACCATGTGGAAATTCAATGCTACTCCTAAGTAAGTTAAGAATTATTTAAAAAAATTAAGCATAGGGGCACCATGTGGAAACTTTTCATCCTTACTATTGTAACTACATGGTGGGACCCATTCCTAACCTTATAGGCCAATTACATAATCTAGATCCCTAATAAAAGAAACCTTTACTCTTGAGGATAATCATGGCACCACATGGTGTGTTCTAATTCCTTTATATATGTAATTATAAATACATCATGTCTATAAATTGATCTTGGCAAAAAGTAGAAAATCATACCTACACTTTCGATTGGGGATACATTTGTTAAGCAAGAGGATGACCAATATAGGGATCTACTAGACCTAATTAGAGGATCACTTGTCATAATATAACATGTGAGTTAGGGTTCCAAATCCTATAGTATAAACTAATCATGAAACAAACCTAAAATAGTCCTAGGGTATTTATATTTCACCTATGCTAATAAACAAGAAAGTAAATCTATTATAGTGTGCACCAAATTTTGTGTCACAATAAAGGGGTTAGTTAAGAAATAAAAACATGTATAAGAGAATCTCAATTATAAGTATGAGTAAAACCATAATACATGTAATATGTAGATTCATATTATTTGAGCCAACACTTATGCTTCTTTTATCTACTAAAGAGAGGAGAACAAAGATAAAATATACTTACCTAAATGTGAACCCATCAAGACTGAATCTCTCCATTGGCCAAAGGGGATTAAAAAGGGGTTATTGTGATTTATAAGGATAACAAAGAAAGGCCAAAGAATCTAGTAATTATATAAAAGACTATATTCTCCAAGTATGAACCTTAAGTTAAGACTCCTCAAGTAGAATGGTGGAAGAGAAAATTGTGAAGAAGCATGAGTGAATAATAACTCTTGATTGCATATATGAAATAATGATGAATGATCTTGTATTTATAGGTAGATCTTGCCCTAAATCCTACTAGAATGCTATCTATATGCGGTTAGCCATGGTTAACATAGTGTTTTATCAAAAATAATTCACTAAGTTTGATCAAGGTCAACCATAAGGCTAATAAACCCAAAAAGTGAAAAATACCCTAAACTATCTAGGGTTGGCCATGGCTGACCTAGTACAATTAAAAGTCCAAAAAGGAATTAAGGTATGAAAAGGATGATGGAAAGAGGAAAAGACCAGAGGAGTGTGCAAGGGAAGATAAATATATAGGGAATGGTTTTAAGAGTTGTTTGGATTGGTAATAATGCGTTAATAAGGGGCATTTATCCTATGAATCACCAAATGTCTACCCACCCCTTTCCTGATGTACCCCTTAGGGCATGCACTTAGAGATATTGAGTCTTGATGAGTTCCTACAAGATGTAAAGAATAAATATTTTATAAATTTTTTAAAATATTATTTGTATACATATACCCCACTTGAATCTAATCATGTGTTACTAAGGTGTAACAGGGGATGGTGCTTCAAGGAAGAACATAGTAACACACAATGTTGATGATAATTTTTTTTTTGTATTTTAAAGAAAAAATAAGTGAGAGTAAATGAATAAAAAGTAATGAACTAAAAATTAAATGTAATGTATACATTGACTGTCCTTTATTTTAGGATGGTTGTCTATTGTGTTGTTAGTTTTCATTGTGGAGGGCATAAATATTGATTTTAACAAATTCAAGAATACAAAACTTAAGAGAAAACACAAAAAAACACAATAAAAGCCAAGATAGTTGGTGATATGAGGATTGGACATACTTGGGGAATTTGGAAAGATGGGGTGATATTTCTATGTTAGGCGAAATGACCATGTCAAACACAATAGTAAATTAGGTAACCAAAAATCTAAGTGAACTAAATATTGAAAAACTCGAACAAGTTATCATTAAGAAAGGCAAGCTCACCAAGTCAAACCTTAGATACATGTCAAACAAGATGGTAATAAAACAAATTAATGGTAAAAGACAAAAACAAAAATAAAATGGTAAAAAACCATTGATGATTGAGTAGTAATAATCCACATCTCAATCATCAATGGCAAATGGTGCATAAAAGGGAAAACGACATTGATGAGTGAGAAGTAACAAGCCAACCTCACTCAATAATGGAAATAGGGTATGAACTCAAGTGTTTATAATAATATGATAGTAAAACAATGATAAATGGCTAACGAGAAGTAAAGTGTATAAATGTAAAATCATGGTAAAAGGAATAAGAATCTAAAGTTATTAAAACATGTTTTTCTCTAAGGATAGATAAAATTGAAATAAAGTAGTGCTATCATGTTTTTAAGATGTTAAGAATAAGGGATTAAATAAGAAGGGAAAACAAATTTGGAATCAAAATTTGTCTATCAAGGGGGGAATGAAATGGGTGGAGAGGAGAATGAAGGAAAAACCAAGCTATAATAACTCTTTATCCAAGTCAAGACACTCAAATTAGGTTTGTCGAAACAAGAGGACTTTTGACCTTAAGGACTCTTAATAAATTATCTTACCTACATAATTATTAGGTCAACAAATTAAGTATATATATCATCCAATGAAGGATACATGCATGGAAATTAAAATAGACCTACCTCCCCACAATGTGTTCCCCATTCCTTAGGACCCCTTATAGAGTTGTCAATCTATTACAAAGATTTGGTACTTGTATGAGAAAGTAGGTAGCACCATTGAATTTTTTGAACTACCCTATTCTAATCTACTAGCCTACCACACCCCAAAGGAACTCGGCTCTATGTGAGGAAAATTATGGAGTTTGAGATTCGATTAGAGATAGGTGATGTGATTATAATCACATCTTTTGATGTGATGATAACTTTTGAGATTTGTATGTTACCTTTTAGATATCATTTAATTTTGTTTTCAAATGATTTGGCTTTTAAATTTCCTGATGTATTTTTTTATTCCTCCTCCATAGGGATTTGGAAGACCAAACATGGGTGGTAAATATTAGTTTCATTTGAATACTTGGGAGAAGATTTTGAAGAGAGATAGCTTCAAAGAACATGGGATCTAAGAGTCTCATAAATATAGGTAAAATAAAAGTGCTATCTCTACTTTAACCTTGTGTTATCTAATGTGGAGATGAAAGGAAGGGTAAATCAAAAGGAATGACACATAGAACAATTTTAATTGATTTAAATTGCAAAAAAATTGACAAAGGGAAAAAAGGGATACAATGAAAGTAAAGTGTGATTCCTTATCATAAAAATGAGATAAATGGAGGAAAACATGCTAACATAGATTTTTGTACAATTTTCATTTAGTAAAAGAAGTAAAAGCTAAAGTTGAGAATAAGGATCAAAAACATGAAAAGGTGGTAATTCTATGAAGAGGGTCAGGTCGTATCCATGGTCTTACACTATATATACATAAAATAGGAAAAAGATAAAGTAAATGTATGGTATTTTTATGAGGGATGTCAAGTCCTATACACAGTTTTAGAAAGTAGCTCATAAAATAAAAACCCAAGGGATGTCAAAACAACATTGGAAAGAAAAAGGTGGGTGCGAAATAAGTAAAATATGGTTATTTTGTGAAGAATATTAGGTCCTATCCATGGTCTTATAAAGCAGCTCACAAAAAAGAAACCCAAGGGGTGTGATAAATAAAAGAAAATGCAAGAAGATAAAGAAGACTATGGTACATCAAGAAACAAAAAGAACAAAGGGGAGGACTAAAGGTTTTTGAAAGGAAAGAACTTGTTGCATAGGGAGAGACCCATGCTTAAGTAACATATAAAAATTGTTAGAAAAATGTAGATAGAAAGCATAAAAATAAGGAAATGTTTAGGCAAAGTACTTTTTGAGAAATTTTAATTTGGTGGGCTCTTTGAAAACATGGCCTTCATTGTATTAAAGGTGATAGGTGCTTGGAAAAATAATGTCTTTAACTAAATATAGGCCCCACCATTTTTGCGAAATATTTGGTAAAATATTGGGTAGTAGTGATGATAAAGACATATCCAACATAACAATAAGGAAGTTTACCAATGATATTGAATCCCCATGTGGAAATAGGCCAAGGAAATTCAATAGTTTGAAGTTCAACTAGAGGTGAATGGATTAGATCATTGTGAAGATGATAAAGATTACATTTTTTAGTATATTCAATTGCATCCTTTTCAATAGAAGGCCAAAAATAACCAATGCGTAGGCATTTACATGATGTATCATGTCTGCTATAGTGACCACCATAAATTATCCCATGTGCTTATTCAAGAAGAGGAGGGACCTCATCTTGCATAACACAATGGAGTAATGTACCTTCAAAATTATGATAGTAAAGGATGTTGTGTTGAAATACATACTTGAAAGATTATTTACAAATGAATGTCTTTTCGCTAGAATCTATATTAGGAGGATATGTTTAGTGTTTTAAGAATTGAATGATATCATGGTACCATGGTTTTTGTATAATGATAAAAACCTAAATATGATAGATAAGCAAATATGGTTGTTGAGTTGAATACAGGGAATTTCTTATTTGTATAGGAAAAGAAGGATAAAAAAGAACTTGATGTGGATGAAATAAATATGGTAAAGAGGCAAGAGAATCAGTAATAGAGTTTTGATCTTAATGAATAGGCTCAATAGTGAAAGAGATGAAATCCTTATCAAGAGTGATTGAAATTTGATGATAGGTGATAAGGTTTTCAGTTTTACATTGATAATCACCACTAAATTCATGATAAATGAATAGAGAATCACCTAAAGCATGAAGGTATTGAATATCTAAATCAATAAAAGATCTCATGCCTAAGATAAAAGCTTTGCATTCACCCATATTATTAGTGACATTAAAGGTGAATAAAAAATATAAATGAATGATCTTGCCAAGAGGACTCATGAGAATGCAACCTACCATAGATCTTTGAAGGTATTTAGCACCATCAAAGTGAAGGTTCTAAGTATCGTCCTGCAAGTCAACATTAATTTTAGGGAACGCCTCGATGACTACTTTTATTTTACTAGTATTGAAGGGAGTGGAAGATTCATCAAGTTAATTGGCTTCAAGATTTTTTGTAAAGCTATGAAATTAATATTTGAGAGAAATAGCTTTATTAAGAGCTTAAATGTAAAGGATATTATCATCTAGAAGTTATTTTCAAAGGGAAGAAGTGGATGGAATGGGATCTATAGTAAGTTGGTCAGCTATGACTTTCCCTTTAACATATTTTTAAGTGATAATGTGGAGATAAAATTCCATAAAGAAGACCATCCATTTTCCAATTTTATCTCCATGAAGAAAGGATTTAGACAAAAATGATGAAGGGGTTAGAATGATGATGACATATGTAGTTTGGTAAATCATATAGTGGAAAAGCTTTTCATTTATGAAATATATGGTGAGGAAATCATGCTTAATTTTGGTATAATGTGTTTTATAATCAATGAGGCCTCGACTAATGTAGTAGATAACATACTCTCTTCTTTTATCATCTTATTGGGTAACCATTTCCCCAACTAAAATAGGTGTGGAAGAAGTATATAGAATCAAAGGTTTATCATTGGAAGGAAGATTAAGTGTGGGTGGATGAATAAAAGACTCTTTCATGTTATCAAAGGCTTTTTTACATAGATCCATCGATTCTAAAGTATTACCTTTCTTTAAAAGGGAATTTATGGAGTGAGTTTGATATGCCATTTCACAGATGAATTATCTAATTTCCCCAAGTTTGCCTAAATAAGTACAAATGTCAAGAATAGAATGAGGAATGGGCATGTTGATGATAGAAATAATTATTTAGGGTCAACATTGATGTCATGAAAATATACTAAGAATCCTAATATTTTCTAAATGTGACTCCAAATAAACATTTGTAAGCATTAAGTCTAACTTTATATTTAAGGAGATGGTCAAATATGATATCAAGATAAGAAAGATGATTTTTATGATGTTTAAATTTAGTAATAATATTATCCACATAGGTTTCAATAATTTTGTGAATGAGATTGTGAAAGATGTGAGTCATTACTCAATGTTAAGTGGATCTAAAATTTTTGAGGCTAAAGGGCATTTTGACATAGCAATAGTTGTTCCATTTCATGGTGAAAGTAGTCTTATGTTTTAGATTAGAGGTGAAAGCAGGTTTTGAAGGGGCCCTGAAACCCTTTAACATTAGAGGAAATATAAACCTTAAGCTCACCCAGGAAACAAAATAACCTGGCACAGGCAAAAGCAAAACCATATTAGCCAGTAATCTGAAGACAGCAAACATAAGCTGGACAAACAAAAAAATAACATAATTTTTTTTTTACAAGACGGAAGATTAATATCTAGAGGGGGGACCAAAGGCTTAGACTTCTTCCTTTTAACTGCTATCCAACCATCCTCTACCTTAGCTGCCTCAGCAACCCAATCCTCAGAAGGCCATGATCCATGAAATCTAAGGGGTACCAATGCCTCTGTAGGATCTTTTTGAAAACCAGCCAACTCCTGGCTCCTATGGGAATCCTTCAAAACAGGTGGAGAGACCACCACCTCCTCAGTAATCAGTTCTGAGAGATCACATAATCCAGTCTCAAAAGTACCTTCAACAGGATCTTTCACCAGTAGAATCTCCCGATCCATCGATTCAGAATGGATACACTTTTCACTCTCATTCTCTGAATTAGTCATATCTTCCCCAGGTTGTTTAGCTGTATAATGTTCATTAGTAGCTTCAGACCACCAAGAAGGTGATCTTTTGGATTTGAATTTCCTCGTAGTACACCGAGCTGCAACATGCCCCGTCAAGTGACATTTTCTGCATCGAAAAGGTAAACCTTCATAATATAACATTTGCGTCCAAGAACCCCTAGGGGAGTCCAGACAAATCGCCTCAGGAAGGCCCTTAGAAATATCCCCCTCTACCAATAGGCGTGCATAGGTCAAGTGGTATAACTTCATAGATTCATCATTATTAGATAAAAACTCCCCTATAGCATTTCTGATGGTTTTAAAAACCGAATCATGCCATAGAAGTATTGGAAAATTAGGGAGTCGAACCCAGACACGAATTTTGTTGAAGGTTTTCGTGAGAGGATTGAAATCCTTATGCCATCGTTTGGCCATAAGAGGGTATTCACCCTACCAAGAAAAATCACTGTAGGATAGAATAGTCCCCCCGTCCTTAGAGTTTTGGAACAAAGCTAAAAAAAACCCTTTAACACATGGGTATATTTCCACATTTCCATCAATCAGTGGCAACCAGAAGTTGGAGATCCAGCCATGTAGATTTGCAAGAGAGGGCCAGTAGCCACAAAATTGAAAAATAGCCCCATGCTCTGTAAAATGTTCTACCTGAATAAAAATTGATTCAACTGTATCAGGATCGAGATTTACTCTAACAGGATTTAAAGCACTTACAAGTAAGATGCTCAAACTCCCAGAAGAAGCATGATGATTTACATCATGGATTTTGGCTTCATAGGCAGTGACATCTGCATAAGTTCTTCCCTTTGAAATAGGGCATGAACCGAAAATAGGGGATCCTTTTGCTGTAATCATTGCCGGAATAGAACCCCCATCTGTAGAAGACTAGGCAATCAGGATCATGTCCCCATACACAGGTGGAGACCCACCCATGGTGAAAGCCGCTTCCACACCAGCCGTCAGATTAACGGTGACCTGGTTCAGGAAAGTAGTCTTATGTTGGTCCTTAGGAGTGATATGAATATGATTTTGTCCCAATAAGCCATCCATAAGAGATAACATTTCATAACTAGTCATGGAATCAACGATGGCATTTATTCAAGGTAAAGGGAAGTTGTCTTTGGAAGAATAAATATTAAGATTTTGGAAATTGGTATAAATTAAAATGACCATATTTAATTTATTTTGAATGGGGAAAATATTGGAACCCCATTCAGAATAATACAATGGTTTAATAAATTCAACATGAAGTAATTTGATGATTTCTTTATGACATAAAGTTGAAACTTCATCTAGAAATTTTATTTTATTTATGCATAGGCATGGCATCAAGATAAGTAGTGATGTTATGCACCATAATACTAGGGTCAATGTCAGGGATGTCTTCATGGGAGGAATCAAAATCCTCATGATATTTGTCAAAGAATAGGCTGAAATTATCATGTTTAGTAAGTGAGATCTCTTGAGAAACTATGATAGGTCAAGGATAAGATGAAGTACCATATTCAATATGAGTGATCTATTTGATAAGCATGGTATTTAAATATTGAAAGTGGTATGGTACATTATGTAAGGAAAATATTGGATTTGTTTTGAGATCAATGATAACAATGAAGTTGTTAAAGCAAGGAGTTTTAGTCTTAAAATTTCTAAGTTTATGATGTTGCTAAGGAAGTTAAGGTTAATGGGCATAAAGTAACTCAATGATAGATTCATCAGTAGGAAAGGTAAGAAGAGGACCATAATACTCAACATCTACTTCAAGAAATAAAATTTTATTGTCATGTTGATCAGACCTAGAATGTAAATTATGAACATCAGTTGCCTTGGCATCAAGTGTAATTTTAGGAGTAAAAGAAGTAGATGGAGTAAAAGAGATTGGTGAATAAATGGATTTTATGATGAGAGAAGTCTTACATATAATGATTAGATCCAAAGTTGGTAAAAGGAGGTGTAGTAACTTTCAAAGATTCAAAAGGCATAATTTATTCTACCACCCAAGGAGTATTGATAAGAGGAAGATTGATAAGTGGTACATGACCCTCAAAATCTAAGGTATGATCCAAAAAAATGGTATGAACATCTTGATTAAAAGCATGGATTTGGGCTAAAGTTTTTTGATAATTTTGGACATCCAAATCTCTAGATTGGGCTTGGGACATGATATAGTTGTCATCATATGTTGGATAAATCGTACATGCTTGAGAATGTGGGGGGGGGGGGGGGTTTCAGAGGATGAAATATCGATATTACTAAATGTATGAGGAGACATGATGAGAGGAACTTGAAATAATTTAGATATTATAAAATCATTACAAGTGAAGGCATATTATAATAAATAAGGCTCATGAGCATTGCATGGAGGGGAAAATTGGTAATCTCATCCATGAGAGGAATAGTACAGTTTCTTGGTAAGAGAGAAGGAAGAAGCCATTGTGAAATGTAAGGAGGTAACTTCATAGTATTATGAGTATGTTGAAACTCATTGGGATCATCATCATTAGAATTTGCAAGAGTAACTTGTAAATTAGGATTCATATTTTTGAACTTAGGTAAAGGAGCACTATTGATCTTAGGAATTGTGGGAATGCAATATTGTGATTTAGTATTAGGTAGTTAGATACTCCATGTGTTAGGATCAATGTCATTCTTATATAATTTTCCATTATATAAGAATTTAATACATTGACTACCATAAAAATCAATGGCCCTCATTCGATGAGTCCATGAACAACCAAGGACTATGTTATAAAATAAAGGAAGATCAAGGACCATAAGCTTAGTTTGAACTATTTTAGGACTACTGGTTAATGAAATCCAAATACAACCAAGTGGATTTTGTTTATTTTATAAAAACCATAATAAATAGGATGAGTTTACTTGAGATGATCCTTATTATAACCAAGATATTTTATAATCTATAAAGATGTGATATTAATATTAGAACATTCATCAATTAGAACTTTTTGAATAAGAGTGCTATTAATGACTACTTTGATAAAGAGTGGTGGATCATCGACACAAAAAATAATATCATCATTGATCATTTCCTCTTCAAGGAATTCAATAGAGGGCTTAGAATAAAGACACATGGTTTTAATGGTATTGATGTTGGAAGGATGGGATTGAATAGAAGGTGGTTCTTCATCTAAGGAAAATGGATCTTCAATATCTTGAAATTGTTGCATAAGGAATTTATGATGATAGGGTGAAGTAAAAACCAACTCCATAAGTGGAATATTACAAGATAGAGAGTTAAGTTCTTCAAGAAAATTCCAATGAGATTTGAAAGAACCATCATGAGGTTTGGAAGGTAAATCACACTTTAGAGGAATATATGTGGTTGGAGGATCAAAAGGAAGGAGTTTCTCCTTAGGTGATTTTCAATCATGATTAGTAGTGGTAGTGTCTTAAGAAGTTACTCTTCCAAATATAGCTTTTTTGGCCTAGTAATGGAATCTTTATGAGCCAGTTTATGATGATAATTGACCTTAGCAGTGTTGACATATTGATAATTATTAAAGTAGTGGTCATAATTGGCATCAATGGCAGAAACATCCTTAAAAGTTGATTGATTATTTAAAGAGGATTTTTTATTGTTAGAAGTAGAATATTTGAATTTTTGTTGTTTTTGAAAGGCAATAGTTACTCTTGACAATGAATATTGATCATAGATTCATGGTTGAATGAATCACCAAGCACATAAGAGAAAACAAATTTAATAAGACCTATACAATGTTCATGAGAATGACCAATGCCAGCATGGAACTAATAAAATAGTTTTGGTTCATACCACATAGGAGGAGCTTTGGGATAGATGAATGGTCTTGAGGGAGGTAAAAATTATTTCATTTGATGAACCATAAGAGGTGTATGATAAGGTGAAGGACTATCTATTTTGGCAACTCCTTGTTTGCTTTATGGAGTATTACTAGTGATAGCATTAGATATTTGAAAATATCCTTTAAGAAGTTTAGGTTTTAGTTCAAATTACTTCATGAGAAATACTTGATGTTTATATTAATCAAGATCTTCATTTAGTATTTGAGGACCAAAGATTTGAAACTTATATTAAAGAGGGGGAGTCAAAGCAGTGATAAATAGTTTTAATAAGTTATCATTAGTCATGTTATTATTAGTTTTATGATCTAAATATTTCCTTCTTTGTATAAAGTCATGAGCTGATTTAGTGGGAGATTACTTAGCATTGATGAAGTGGCTAAGATAGTTTTTGGGAAGGTAATTGTGTTAAAACTCTTTAACTAAAAAATTAACCAAATCTTCATGTTGCCAAATAGAATGTTGGAGAAGGTGATTATATAGTTATAATACATCACCTTTAAAAGTTTTGACTAAGAGTTTAGTTGTGGCAAAGGTATTAGTTTGGATCCACACTTTGTAAAGGTTGTTAAAGGCTTTGAGAAATGAAGTAGGGTCTTTAATCCCATCCTATTTGATAGTTGGAGATATGTTACCAATGTCAATGGATACAAATGATTCAATGATTTTGGGAATATTGGTGTATTATTCCTAATTTAGTTAAAGGTATACAATAGGAAATCAATAAATAAATTTGAAATAATTAAGCTACTAATTTTCATAATTTGATAGTAGTTTAAACCTTCCTAAAAATAGTAATAAGGGATAGAAAATAAGACTTATCTTGAAATAGATTGGTATGACTGAGATAGAGTCTGGAATTCAATGTGAAAGACTAAGACACTATCACAAATAAAGATCTAGAATTTTTTTATGATTGGACAAGAGAATCAAAATAGGACACCTCGGGGTCTAGTGTTATAGTCATCTTTTGCCTCTATTATCTAGGAGACCTAATATTTCTAGGTTTTGTTCATTATGTTTGTGTCAGCCTACCTATGAAATTTTTAATTTTGGATGTCCATAGAACTCTTTGTAGAGATGATTTAGTCTTCAAATCTTAGACTCTATTATGTTTTGATAAACTTTGGGAAAGAGGGAGGGGTTATTGTTTGTAATATGCAGTGAATGTGTGTCCATGCCCCTTGTGTGTGTATGCTACCTACATACCAATACTCTAAAGAGGGATCAAGATATATGTAGATCTCCCACTTGATGTGCTTTGTGAAATATTGTATATGAAGATGAACAATGTTAAACTAGATGTGTTTGAGGTGGCTATGGATTGATGTAAGGATTTGAATAAGCTTGTAATAGTATTGGTTAGATATATAGATAGAATAGGGAAGATTTCCTTAGTGGTTTTTCTTGTATTCTTACTTTCTGTTTTATAATTTCTAACCCCTTGTAAATGAACTTAGGATGGGATTTTATATGGATTTATTGGTCATGGGTTGAATGTATTTGTATTAGGCTAACAAGAAGATGAATAGGAATAAAAAAGAACTGACCACTAGAGGTAAAAATACACTTAGATACGAGTTCTAAAAATGGACACCCTAAGGTCCGGTGCTATAGTCCAAGTTGGTCACTATAGTCCTAAAGGAATGAGACCTAGGGGGTGGAATCATCACTATAAATGCTACCTACAGGAGGTGGAATTATTTTCTATAAGGCTATGATTGATAGGGAATCAGTGAAAAGATGCCTAGGAAAGTAATAAGGGCAAGCAAGAGGGACCTATAGATTGGGTAATCACAATCCACACTCAAGTTACCAATTTTCACATTTTATATGAATATATTTACCCCCACTTTATTCTTTCAATGCAACAAAGTGAAATTCTAGGATAAAAGATAAATAGAAAATGTACCTAAACTTACCTATAAGCATGAAGATCATAAATATATGTAATTTTGGATGTTTATAGAGAGCACATTATGAAGTGTAAATCTAAAAGAGAAAACAAAGTGTAGATCAGTTCTTACTAGATACACTATATCTAAAATAAGAACATATAAATTTGTGTAAGAGAGAGAGGAAGATAAAGGAATGAATGCACCTCACTAGGTATGTGAACTAATAAAAAACCTATTATGATGTTGAGTAATGATGAGTAATGTCGAGTAATGTCGGGTATGTTTTGTACTAAGAATAATATCATGAATAGATATGAGTGCTCAATTCCTTAAGAGTGGCTCAAGAATACAAAGTTTGACCCTTTGGATCCATCATTTACCACTAATTGAAGCTACATGATCATGCATGTGCTAATAGATTTTTGGACTATGTGTCCAATCCCTCTGAGTAAGTGGATCAATAATACAAAGGATAGCTAGTCCTTTGGCTCCATCATTGCCTTGTGAAGTGAAGCCATGAACTAATACAAGTAAGAACTATCTATTATATGGGATGGCTCTTGAATCCCATGAATTATTTATAATATAATAATGTAACATGGATAGATGCATGTATACTAGAAACTAGGCCACTCTTATCCACTTCTAAAGGTAGAGATTAGGATTTGTATGAAATCCACTCTGAAACTAGACACTAGGCTTATATGGAAGCCACTCTAAAATGTGGAGGTTAGGATTTTATAAAATCTACTCCAAAATGATGCCAACCACCTATATATGGAATAAGTCAGGTAACTCTTGAGAATGCCTAGGTAATGTACTAAACTTGAAAAGAAAGAAGTCAACTGTGCCATGCACATTGCCCCTAATCACTAGTGTCTAAAACAGGAATTATAATTTGGAAGTTATACCTACTACCTAATATAAAACTAGAAGTGGGAGCCATCATGCTATGAATGATATCCCTTATATCTATATTCTCTAAGAAAAATTATACTAAAATTGCTAAATCTAAACTGGTCTGATTGTGTAAAACTATAGCTGAACCTACCTTTTTGCCTTTTTTGAAAAATATATATTTTTTGTTTTGAAAAGACCATAAAAAAGGACACACTACTATTTTTTTTGGTATTCCAATCTTATCACTATTATCTTGGGATAATTCTAATGACTATTATGTAATTTTAATTATTTTCTTGGTTTATTCTACCTAGTTTGAAGTCTAGTTGTTATTTTGGGTGTTCTAAAAAGTGTTTTTTGACCATCAAGAGCTCTGAAATCTATGAGAAAACCCCTAATTATTTCCCCCTATTTTTATGGTAGGAATGAATACCTTACAATTATTTACCTTAGAAGAAAGAGCCCTAAAAGTGTGTTATGATACAAAGATACATGATATAACAATGATAATCAACAAGATATCTAAAGACATAGCATGGTTTGTAATGTTAGATCAACAAGGGTAAATATAGATAGATATAATAATGTAATAGCATGTGTAATGTACTAAATTTAAATTGGAAGTTAGGTTAGTTATTAGTTGGCAAGGAGGGATGGAGAATGATGTCCATCATGACATTCAAGAAAGAAAGAGAATGCATGATGTGTATCATGGCATTCCAAAAAATCAAAAAGAAATCAAGCATACAAGGTAAGGATAAATAATCATGCAATAGTGCCCAAGGGGCTAGAAAAACCAAAGACATGGTCACATGTCACTAAAATTGGAAAGAAAGCATATAAAGCATGTTCAAATTCCACATACACACACAATTGGAAACAAACAAGGTTGGTGTGAAAGCCACAATCATAGAGAAGAGTACAGGTAAAGAAGATTGGAAAATGTCTTAAGACACACACAAGAATAGAAGAAAAATAAATTAACAAATGTTCTAAGGCACATACAGGAGACAAAATAGGAAATTATAAATGCAATCACATCTAGCTACATAAATTAAGCAAGGAAAACATGCAAATACTAGAAATATAATCACATCTAACTAATCAAAGCAAGAAGTTAAAGTATGAAAGACATGGAGTATAAGACTATGCAGATGCTAAGAAATACAAAAGTGATATATACTAATGAGTATTGATAGAATAATCTATCTAAGTTAGTAAATAATTTACATCAACATGATAACTAGAATGTGTGGTGTAGGAATGACATAACCTAGATGGTGTAGTTATGTACAAGATTCCCTTAGTGGGAATATATATCGATGTGTGTCTTGAATGTAGAAGTAGGATGCCCTATTAATGGGTAGAGTGAAGCAATCAAGGATTTAAAAGTCACTACACACACTCAAAACAAGATCAAGTAAAGCATGGTAATGTAGATAAATCAACAAACAATAGCATAGAATAACAAATGTACATCTAGCATTTTAGTAGAAATATAAATCATGGATGATGCATACAATTGAAATGTTTTTATGCTTTTGAATTTTTTTTAATGTTATTATATTTTGATATATTTTAATGTTTTTAAATTTTTCGTATAATCTATGTATAATAAATCATGAGAATACTATGTACAATAGAAAATGAGAAATTACATACAAGAAAACTAAGAAAATATGTAAAATTAAGGCTAAGGAGAGATGATAATAATTGATGAGTTTCATGGGAGACTCCCTATCATGGTGTCCTATATATAGGAAAGGGATTGTGCATGATCATGAAGAATGATGGAAGGGTTAAGACTGTGGCTCTAAAAGTTGTATATGTTGTAAATGTTCTAATATATCTAAAGTAAAAACCAACTATGGGGTCCCCCTATAACTTTGAGAAGGGGATGAAATTGTAGGGATCTTGGGGACTTATTTTGTACTAAGAAAATATCACTAAACATGTGCTCTATATGAAGAGACATAATACTTTAATGATACTACTCTAGGTGTCAATACCATAGTTAGAAGATGTCTAAAATCTTGAAATTATGGTTGTTCTAAAAGAGACCTCTGTGGAAGTGTATAAACTCTATGTGCTAGCGATGGAGGCCTCAACTATGTTTGAATCTAAACTAGAAGAAGAACTAAAACTAGTGGTTGAGCTAAAGCTAGTGACTGTAAAGTAGAAAATGGATATGAATTAGGGAGTGGTAACTCATATGTAACTTTAACAACTATAACAACTTAATTAGCATGAATGAATTTAATGCATCTATGAATTGTAGAAGGTACTACTCAAAGTTTATAAATCCATGGTTGTCTTAGTAACATATCAAAAATTCTTGGACTAGAAACAATAGTAAATGGTGTGGCCACATGTGTTTGACCAACCTATTGATGAAGTACAATATCATCTAATAAACTTTGTACATGCCCGTTAAATCAATTGATAACTATGTTCATTGAGGTAATATCCTACTCTAAATATCCCAAATGCTACAATAATGACATAGTGCACATGTTCACATTGGATCCATTGTCTATGAGAAAACTATGAATATGATAATTATGAATTTAAACTCTGATAAAGAGTGCATGATAATCCAAATCATCCTTGCTTATCTCCTAATTTTATAAGGAGATGGAATGTTTAGCTAAAACTCTAGAATTATATAGCCAATCATGTTTCTCGAAGGATATAACTCAATTGAAGTTGTTATATATGTATCTAGTGGAGGATATACATGATATTCATGGTGAACCCTTGATGTATTCCATGTCTCTTATTTACAATTCTATGGAAAAGGATCTAAGAATATTTTCAAATCTTTATATTGTGTTTGCTTTGCCTGAAGAGGATCAACTGAAGTGCGTAGAACAATAATGTTTCTAAATATCAAGTCATGTATCTTGTGGCTCTAACTAATGCATATATTTGTTGTACGTCCAAGTAACCTATGAAAATTATAAAATTAATGTTGATCATATCCCCATGGAAGAGGCTATTTTGGATCTACTTTTTGAATAAGAGGGAGTGATATGATATGACATTCTGAAAGTTGTTGTAAAACTCTAGCTAGAGGAATTAGTAAATTGGTAAAGGTTCATTGAGGAGGTACTAATAAAACCAAATGATGAGGGGGCTCAAAATTTTCATTGACTTTAGGTTGATTTTGAATCTTATTATCATTGACCTTGACTTTGTATGGGACTTTGTTGTTACTCTTGTTTATTGTTTTTGATATACTTATGTACTTGAGTTTGATCATTGAAATTAATTTTTCTTCTCTTTCATTTAATGTGTGACACAATTTAATGAAGATAACCTTTTTAACATTATTGACTCGTGTAAAGTTGGTAGAAGACTATGTTTGAATATATATTATAACTCTTGATCAACCATGGGGCTAGTCATCTTATCAAGATAGTTTTATATCAAAGAACATAATATGTGAGATGCTCATTTGACCTTTACTTATATTGTGAAACTTGGGCATATGAAATCTTATCACCAATGATGATGCTAAAATGAGCTAGGAACATATCAACTAAAATATTGAATGTATTGGTTGACTAATTTGGTAGACTATAGAACTATTGTAAAGCATAATCCTTTAGACTCTGTGTAAATAGATTGGTAAGTAGCCAATAATTTGGCACATAGTCCAAGAATGTTATATGAAAATCTTTCAAATGTGTCTCTATATCATCCTTACCATCATATAGAATAACCTTGGGTTAAACAAAACCTTTTGGAAAGGGTTTAGAATCAATGTGACATGTAAATGGTGTATATAGTAGAGCAAAAGAATCCAAATCTTGCATAGGTCTAGAGGTACCTTTCTCAAGAAGTAGCACCTTTGATTGAATAGATGATATCTCTTTCATAAGGGCTACCACACCAGGATAAAAAGATGTACTAGCTATAATTGGTGGCATATTGTCATGTCCCCTTTTTTAGTGGACATTGATAGACTTGATGATTAGCCTATTATGCGACCCTCATAGGCTGAGAGGATGGATAGGGGGTCATGATGGAGATTTGATTAAGCTTTGATTAGAGAATTCCTACCATTGGATTTCATTTAGGCTCTTTTAGATGTGTTTTCCTGAGCTCCTATTATTTAGGGATATTTGACATGCAACAGAGTGCCCTTGTTTTGGTATGGTCATGTGTAGAATCACTCCCTAATTCACCAAATTGAGACGGTTCAAGGATCTGACATGTATTGAGAGAGATATTAATATTTGATTGATTAATCAAATATTAATTATTTAGTCTAATTTTAATTAGAAACCCTAATTCTAATTTAAGAAAACCCTAATTAGGGCAAGCATATCTTTTTGAGGGTATAAGGGTTTCTCATGGGAGAGAATTGAATTATTGAATATGATTATTGTTTGCTAAGAATTCTTCTGTGAAGACTGAGCCAAGGGTTCCAGGATTCCATTTGCATTTCAGAATGTCAACTCTTTAGTGTATGCGATTCAGAGGTTGTGAGAGATCAGTCGATTTATTACCAAATTGAGAGATAGCTTCATATAGAAGTTATCACAGAGGTTTACAAGTTTGAGAGATAACTTCATATAGAAGTTATCATAGTATTCCAAGTATTTATTTCATAAGTTTGGATTCAAAAAATTATATAGATAGATATTTTCTATATTAGTTCCATATTTCTTGAGATCTGTTATTCAGCATAGAGGCCACAACATATTATCTTGTTTTTGTACAAAATCCATACCAATTCATGCAATCTCATATAGTTCTACATCAGGTTGTACAGAGCCGCAGGCAACTCAGAGATTGACATCGGCCGACTGAAGCCTGACGTTGGCATAGTAGCCAACTGATAGCGACTGATGTCAGTAGTATATCGACTGATGATGGCATAATAACTGACGTTGGTGACTGCGTGTTGACATAAAAAACTCGAACCGTATTAGAATTTAGGTTTTATTTTCAGTTTTATAAAAGATCAGGGTTTTAAGACCATATTTAAATATTCCTTTTCATGCATGATAGAGGACATCTACTATAATCATCTGGACAAATAAATAAGATCATTGATTAGCGAGTTAAGAGATTTACTATGGTTTATTTGAATTTATTCTGCAAAATTGTATCTTTATTCAGAGCTTTTGTATTTCTATATTCCCTATTTGAAGGGGATATTACAGTGGTATCAGAGATTTTGTTCAAAATAGGACCCCCTAAGAAAGGGATATTACAGTGGTATCAGAGCTTTTGTTCAAAAATGGAGCCCCTAAGAAAGGGATATTACAGTGGTATCAGAGCTTTTGTTTTAAAAAGGAGACCCTAAGTAAGGGATATTACAGTGGTATCAGAGCCAAATTCTTGCCAGCCTATTGGGTGGTATCATGAATTACAGACGTGAGGGTAGCCCACCCAGGGGCCATAGGCATAATGATGATCAGGACATCAGAGAAGTATACAGTGAGATGACACAGGCACTATAGGCACTCACTACTATGGTAGAGATGATGAACACACCTATTCGATAGAATGGGGAGCAAGGGGAATAACAAGAGTGCTACTGTTAATAAGAGACTATGGCTGACCTATTCTAGGATAGCTGATAGGCCTACATGGCCTACATTTGTTAAGAATGATTTAAAGGCCAACCTAGAAACACCACCTTTGGATCGAGAGGCTCTTAACAGTCTACACAAGAAAAAGCTTTGTTTATACTGCAAAGATCCATATGATGCCATCCATAATTGTCCTTTGAGGCCTAAGGGCAAGGCACATCATGTGATGTGGGCATATTGTGAGGATTTAGAATCAGATGATTTCAAACACTAGGATAGTTTTGTGGAGTCAGAGGTAGAGGCTTCAGAGCCTAGGATAGAGGCAATGAAGGTGGCTCACTAGGATTATGAGAGACATATGGATGAGTTTAGTCATGAGGATTTGGACTCTCAGTTAGTTGCATAGGATAAAGGAGCTGGAGATTATGATGATGAGATAGTTTTTGCAACAGCTTCTTTAGAGTTAGATGAGGATGAGTCCAATGCTTGCATTCAGAGTGTGGAGGTATACTCATCGGTTAGTACATTGAGTGTTGTTGGTGAGTACGTTCCTACAACTATAGCTGAGGAACATGTTGTTGGGGTAGACACACATGTTCAGGATTTGGGAGTACCTAGTCCTGATGAGTTTGGGATACTAGTGGAGTTGAGTCCCCAGATTGATTCTTCTCACATAGATGACAGTGTGGTACAATTGGTTGTGCCACCTTTACAATGGTATCAGAGCCAAATTCTTGCCATCTTGTTGGGTAGGTTAGAGTTTAATTCTACCATTCTGTTGGGTAGATTGGTCATTGAATTAGCTAAGTAACGATGATTACTTCAAGTAATCAAAAATAGTGGTATCAGAGATTTTGTTCAAAAAAGGAGCCCCTAAGAAAGGGATATTATAGTGGTATCAGAGCTTTTGTTTTAAAAAGGAGCCCCTAAGTAAGGGATATTATAGAGGGATTAGTTTTGGTGTGTGGGGGAGTATGTTGATGCTTCTGCGTATAATTTTTACTGCACTGAATCATTCATGGAGTATTTGCTAGATAGTGCAAGTGTTCATCTGGACTCACATAAAGTGACAGAAGGTGTTCTCATCCGAGGTACTAGTGTTATTAGTAGATTGGGTGGGGCGATTATAGTGATCCTTCCTACTATGATACCTGACAAGGACTTTGAGGTGGGGTTTGTTGAGCAAACTGCATAGGGTCCCATCCAGCCTACCGCAACTAGGAGTTAGAGATTGGAGATATTTGTTGATTCCCAGTTCAAAGATGGTGAGCTAGTAGCGGAGTTTGGGGGTTCTTACCAACATTATACTATAAGATATGCTCATTACTTTTATTTTAACCCAGAGTTAGATGATTTGATTTCACGCAGGTGTGGATCCTTGTCATGTCCCCTTTTTTAGTGGACATTGATAGACTTGATGATTAGCATATTATGTGACCCTTGTAGGCTAAGAGGATGGATAGGGGGTCATGATGGATATTAGCTTGGCTTCAATTAGAAGAATTTGTACCATTGGCTTTCATTTGGGATCTTTAAGATGCATTTGCTTGAGCTCCTATTATTTAGGGATATTTGACATGTAGCAGAGTGCCCTCATTTTGGTATGGTCATGTGCAGAATCACTCCTGATTCACCAGCTTCAGATGGTTTAAGGATCTGAAATGTATTGAGGGAGATATTAATATTTGATTAATTTAATCAAATATTAATTATTTGGTCTAATTTTAATTAGAAACCCTAATTCTAATTTAAGAAAACCCTAATTAGCGCAATCATATCTTTTTGAGGGTATAAGGGTTTCTCATGGGAGAGAATTGAATTATTGAATATGATTATTGATTGCTACGAATTCTTCTGTGAAGACTGAGCCAAGGGTTCTAGGATTCCATTTGCATTGGAGAATGTCAACTATTTAGTGTGTGTGATTCAGAGGTTATAAGAGATCAACCAATTTATTGCCAAATTGAGAGATAGCTTCATACATAAGTTATCACAGAGGTTTACAAGTTTGAGAGATAACTTCATACAAAAGTTATCACAGTATTCCAGGTATTTATTTCATAAGTTTTGATTCAACAAATTATATAGATAGAGATATTCTGTATTAGTTCCATATTTCTTGAGATCTGGTATTCAACATAGAGGCCACAACATATTATCTTATTTTTGTATGGAATTTGTACCGATCCATGCAAGTTCGTATAGTTTCACATCAGGTTGTATAGAGTCATAGGCATCTTAAAGACCGACATCAGCAGTCCAGTGACCAACATCGGCTGACTGGAGACCAATGTCAGCATAGTATCTGACTGATAGTGACTGACATTGGTAGTATATCAACCGATGATGGCATAATAACTAACGTCAGTGACTGTGTGTCGACACAGAAAACTCTAGCTGTTCTAGAATTCAGGTTTTATTTTTAGTTTTGTAAAAGATCAAGGTTTTAAGACCATATTTGAATATTTCTTTATATGCATGATAGAGGACATCTACTGTAATCATCTCGACAAATAAATAAGATCACTGATTAGCGAGTTAAGAGATTTACTATGGTTTATTTGTTTATTTAAATTTATTCTGCAAAATTGCATCTTTGTTCAGAGCTTTTGTATTTCTATATTCCCTATTTGAAGGGGATATTACAGTGGTATCATAGCTTTTATTTAATAAAGGAGCCCCTAATAAAGGGATATTACAGTGGTATCAAAGCTTTTGTTCAAAAAAGGAGCCCCTAAGAAAGGGATATTACAGTGGTATCAGAGCTTTTGTTTTAAAAAGGAACCATTAAGTAAGGGATATTATAGTGGTATCAGAGCCAAATTCCTGCCATCCTATTGGGTGATATCATGAGTTACAGACATGAGGGTAGCCCACCTAGGGGCCATAGGCATAATGATGATCAGGACATTAGAGAAGTCTACCGTGAGATGACACAGGCACTACAGGCACTCACTACTATGGTAGAGAGGATGAAGACACTTGTTCAATAGAATGGGGAGCAAGGGGATAACAGGAGTGCTATTATTAATCAGAGACCATGGCTGACCCATTCTAGGACAGCTGATAGGCCTACACAGCCTACGTTTGTTAAGAATGATTCAAAGGCCAACCCAACAACACCACCTTTGGATTAAGAGGCTCTTAACAGTCTACACAGGAAAAAGTTTTGCTTATAGTACAAATATCCATATGATGCCAATCATGATTGTCCTTTGAGGCCTAAGGGCAAGGCACATCATGTGATGTGGGCATATTGTGAGGATTTAGAATTAGACGATTCCAAATAGTAGGATAGTTCTAAGGAGTCAGAGGTAGAGGCTTCAGAGCCTAAGATAGAGGCAATGAAGGTGGCTCACTAGGATTCTGAGAGACATGTGGATGAGCTTAGTCATGATGATTTGGATTCTCAGTTAGTTACAAAGGTTGGGGGAGCTAGAGATTGTGATGATGAAATAGTTTTTGCAACAGCTTGTTTGGAGTTAGATGAGGATGAGTTTAATGCTTGCATTCAGAGTGTGGAGGTATACTCAGAGGTTAATACATTGAGTGTTGTTGGTGAGTACATTCCTATAGTTGTAGCTGAGGAACATGTTGTTGGGGCTGACACACATGTTCAAGATTTGGGAGTACTTGGTCCTGATGAGTTTGGGATACCAGTGGAGTTGAGTCCCCAGATTGATTCTTCTCACATAGATGATAGTGTGGTATAGTTGGTTGTGCCACCTTTATAGTGGTATCAAAGCCAAATTCCTGTCATCTTGTTGGGTAGGTCAGAGTTTAATTCTACCATTCTGTTGGGTAGATTGGTCATTAAATCAACTAAGTAATCATGATTACTTCAAGTAATCAGAAATAGTGGTATCAAAGCTTTTGTTCAAAAAAGGAGCCCTTAAGAAAGGGATATTACAGTGGTATCAAAGCTTTTGTTCTAAAAAAGAGCCCCTAAGTAAGGGATATTATAGAGGGATCAGTTGTGGTGTGTGGGGGAGTATGTTGATGCTTCTATGCATAATTTTTACTGCATTGAATCATTCATGGAGTATTTGCTGGATAATGCAGGTGTTTGTTTGGACTCACATAAAGTGACAAAAGGTGTTCTCATCTGAGGTACTAGTGCCATTAGCAGATTGGGTGGGGTGATTATAGTGATCCTTTCTACTATGCTACCTCACAGGGACTTTGAGGTGGGGTTTGTTGAGCCGATTGCACAGTGTCCTATCCAGCCTACAGTGACTTAGAGTCAGAGATAGGAGCTATCTGATGATTCATAGTTTAGTGATGGTGAGTCAGTAGCAGAGTTTGGGGGTTCCTACTGACATTATATGGTAAGATATGCTCATTATTTTTCTTTTGACCCAGAGTTAGATGATTTGATTTCATGCAGGTGTGGATCCTTATCATGTCCCCTTTTTTAGTGGACATCGATAGATTTGATGATTATCCTATTATACGACCCTCATAGGCTGAGAGGATGGATAGGGGGTCATGATGGAGATTGGCTTGGCTTTAATTAGTAGAATTCCTACCATTGGATTTCATTTGGGCTCTTTTAGATGCATTTTCCTGAGCTCCTATTATTTAGGGATATTTGACATGCAGTACAGTGCCCTTGTTTTGGTATGGTCATGTGCAAAATCACTCCCTGATTTACCAGCTTCAGATGGTTCGAGGATCCAACATGTATTGAGGGAGATATTAATATTTGATTGATTTAATCAAATATTAATTATTTGGTCTAATTTTAATTAGAAACCCTAATTCTAATTTAAAAAGACCCTAATTAGGGCAATCATATCTTTTTAAGGGTATAAGGGTTTCTCATGGGAGAGAATTGAATTATTGAATATGATTATTGATTATTGATTGCTAAGAATTCTTCTATGAAGACTGAGCCAAGGGTTCTAGGATTCCATTTGCAGTGGAGAACGCCAACTCTTTAGTGTGTGCGATTAAGAGGTTGTGAGAGATCAGTTGATTTATTGCCAAATTGAGAGATAGCTTCATAAAAAAGTTATCACAGAGGTTTACAAGTTTGAGAGATAACTTCATATAGAAGTTATCACAATATTCTAGGTATTTATTTCATAAGTTTTGATTCAACAAATTATACAGATTAAGATTTTCTATATTAGTTCCATATTTCTTGAGATTTGGTATTCAGCATAGAGGCCATAGCATATTATCTTATCTCTGTACAGAATCCATACTAACCTATGCAAGTTCGTACATTTCTGCATCAGGTCATATAGAGCCATAGGCAACTTAGAGACCGACATCAGTAGTCCAGTGACTGACATCAGCCAACTAAAGATCAATGTCAGCATAGTAGCTGATCGACAATGACCGATGTCGACAATATATCGACCGGCAATGACATAATAACCAACATCAGGGACTGTGTGTCGACACAAAAAACTCTAGCCATTCCAAAATTTAGGTTTTATTTTTAGTTTTGTAAAAGATTAGGGTTTTAAGACCATATTTGAATATTGCTTTATATGCATGACAGAGGACATCTATTGTAATCATCTAGACAAATAAATAAGATCACTAAATAGTGAGTGAGGAGATTTACTATGTTTTATTTGTTTATTTGAATTTATTCTACAAAATTATATCTTTGTTCAGAGCTTTTGTATTTCTATATTCCCTATTTGAAGGGGATATTATAGTGGTATCAGAGCTTTTGTTCAAAAAAGGAGCCCCTAAGAAAGGGATATTATAGTGGTATCAAAGCTTTTGTTCAAAAAAGGAGCCCCTAAGAAAGGGATATTATAGTGGTATCAGAGCTTTTGTTTTAAAAAGGAGCCCCTAAGTAAGGGATATTATAGTGGTATCAGAGCCAAATTCCTACCATCTTGTTGGGTGGTATCATGAGTTACAGACGTGAGGGTAGCCCACCTAGGGGCCATAAGCATAATGATGATTAGGACATCAGAGAAGTCTCCCGTGAGATGACACAAGCACTATAGGCACTCACTACTATGGTAGAGAGGATGAACACACCTGTTTGACAAAATGGGGAGCAAGGGGATAATAGGAGTGCTACTATTAATCAGAGACTATGGTTGACCCATTTAAGGACAGCTGATAGGCCTACATAGCCTACATTTGTTAAGAATGATTCAAAGGCTAACCTAGCAACACCACCTTTGGATTGAGAGGCTCTTAATGGTTTACACAAGAAAAAGCTTTGCTTATACTGTAAAGATCCATATGATGCCAATCACGATTGTCCTTTGAGGCCTAAGGGCAAGGCACATCGTGTGATGTGGGCATATTGTGAGGATTCAAAATTAGATGATTCCAAATAGTAGGATAGTTCTAAGGAGTCAGAGGATGAGGCTTCAGAGCCTACGATAGAGGTAATGAAGGTGGCTCACCAGGATTTTGAGAGACATGTGGATGAGCTTAGTCATGAGGATTTGGACTCTCAATTAGTTGCAGAGGATGAGGGAGCTAGAGATTGTGATGATGAGATAGTTTCCGCAGTAGCTTCTTCAGAGTTAGATGAGGATGAGTTCGATGCTTGCATTCAAAGTGTGGAGGTATACTCAGAGGTTAGTACATTGAGTGTTGTTGGTGAGTACGTTCCTATAGTTGTAGCTGAGGAACATGTTGTTGGGGCTGACACATATGTTCAAGATTTGGGAGTACTTGGTCCTGATGAGTTTGGTATACCAGTGGAGTTGAGTCCCCAGATTGATTCTTCTCACACAGATGATAGTGTGGTATAGTTGGTTGTGCCACCTTTACAGTGGTATCAGAGCCAAATTCCTACCATCTTGTTGGGTATGTCAGAGTTTAATTCTACCATTCTATTGGGTAGATTGGTCATTGAATCAGCTAAGTAACCATAATTAATTCAAGTAATTAGAAACAGTGGTATCAGAGCTTTTGTTCAAAAAAGGAGCCCCTAAGAAAGGGATATTACAATGGTATCAGAGCTTTTGTTTTAAAAATGAGCCCCTAAGTAAGGGATATTAAAGAGGGATCAGTTGTGGTGTGCGGGGGAGTATGTTGATGCTTTCACGTATAATTTTTACTGCACTGAATCATTCATGAAGTATTTGTTGGATAGTTCAGCTATTCATCTAGACTCGCATAAAGTGATATAAGGTGTTCTCATCTGAGGTACTAGTGCTATTAGTAGATTGGGTGGGGTGATTATAGTGATCCTTTCTACTATGCTACCTTATAAGGACTTTGAGGTTGGGTTTGTTGAGCAGATTACAAAGGGTCCTATCTAGCCTACATCGACTCAGAGTTAGAGATTGGAGCTATCTGTTGATTCCTAGTTCAGTGATGGTGAGCCAGTAGTGGAGTTTGGGGGTTCCTACTAACATTATACGGTAAGATATGCTCATTATTTTTCTTTTGAACCAAAGTTAGATGATTTGATTTCACGCAGGTGTGGATCCTTGTCATGTCCCCTTTTTTAGTGGACATCGAAAGACTTGATGATTAGCCTATTATGTGACCCTCGTAGGCTAAGAGGATGGATAGGGGGTCATGATGGAGATTGGCTTGGCTTTGATTAGCAAAATTCCTAACATTGGCTTTCATTTAGACTCTTTTAGACATGTTTACTTGAGCTCCTATTATTTAGGGATATTTGACATGCAGTAGAGTGCCCTTGTTTTGGTATGGTCATGTGCAGAATCACTCCTGATTCACCAATTTCAGATGGTTTGAGGATCTGACATGTATTGAGGGAGATATTAATATTTGATTGATTTAATCAAATATTAATTATTTGGTCTAATTTTAATTAGAAACCCTAATTCTAATTTAAGAAAACCCTAATTAGGGCAAGCATATCTTTTTGAGGGTATAAGGGTTTCTCATGGGAGAGAATTGAATTATTGAATATGAATATTGATTATTGATTGCTAAGAATTCTTCTATGAAGACTGAGCCAAGGGTTCCAAGATTCCATTTGCATTGGAGAACGTCAACTCTTCAGTGTGTGTGATTCAGAGGTTGTGAAAGATTAGCCGATTTATTGCCAAATTGAGAGATAGCTTCATACAAAAGTTATCACAGAGGTTTACAAGTTTGAGAGATAACTTCATACAAAAGTTATCAAAGTATTCTAGGTATTCATTTCATAAGTTTTGATTCACCAAATTATACAAATGGAGATTTTTTGTATTAGTTCCATATTTCTTGAGATCTGGTATTCAGCATAGAGGCTGTAGCATATTATCTTGTTTTTGTATAGAATTTTTACTGATCTATGCAAGTTCGTATAGTTTTGCAACAGGTCGTACAGAGCCACAGGCAACTCAAAGATTGACATCAGCAGTCCAGTGACCGACATCGACTGACTGAAGACTGATGTTGGCATAGTAGCCAACTGATAGCGACTGACATTGGCAGTATATCGACTGATGATGGCATAATAACCAATGTGGCAATTGTGTGCTGACACAGAAAACCTGAGCCATTCCAGAATTCAAGTTTTATTTTTAGTTTTATAAAAGATCAGGGTTTTAAGATCATATTTGAATATTCCTTTGTATGCATGATAGAGGACATCTATTGTAATCATCTAGACAAATAAATAAGATCACTGATTAATGAGTTAAGAGATTTACTATGGTTTATTTGTTTATTTGAATTTATTCTAAAAAATTGTATCTTTTGTTCAAAGATTTTGTATTTCTATATTCCCTATTTGAAGGGGATATTACAGTGGTATCAGAGCTTTTGTTTAAAAAAGGAGCCCCTAAAAAAGGGATATTATAGTGGTATCAAAGCTTTTGTTCAAAAAAGGAGCCCCTAAGAAAGGGATATTACAATCGTATCAGAGCTTTTGTTTTAAAAAGGAACCCCTAAGTAAGGGATATTATAGTGGTATCAGAGCCAAATTCCTGCCATCCTATTGGGTGATATCATGAGTTACAGACATGAGGGTAGCCCACCTAGGGGCCATAGGCATAATGATGATCAGGACATTAGAGAAGTCTACTGTGAGATGACACAGGCACTACAGGCACTCACTACTATGGTAGAGAGGATGAAGACACTTGTTCAATAGAATGGGGAGCAAGGGGATAACAGGAGTGCTATTATTAATCAGAGACTATGGCTGACCCATTCTAGGACAGCTGATAGGCCTAGATGGTCTACATTTGTTAAGAATGATTCAAAGGCCAACCCAGCAACATCGCCTTTGGATCAAGAGGCTCTTAACAATCTACACAAGAAAAATCCTTGCTTATACTGAAAAGATCCATATGATGCCAATCACAATTGTCCTTTGAGGCATAAGGGCAAGGCACATCATGTGATGTGGGCATATTGTGAGGATTAAGAATTAGATGATTCCAAACTGTAGGATAGTTCTAAGGAGTCAGAGGTAGAGGCTTTAGAGCCTAAGATAAAGGCAATGAAGGTGGCTCACCAGGATTCTGAGAGACATGTGGATGAGCTTACTCATGAGGATTTGGACTCTCATTTAGTTAAAGAGGATGAGGGAGCTAGAGATTGTGATGATGAGATAGTTTCTGCAGTAGTTTCTTCAGAGTTAGATGAGGATGAGTCCGATGCTTGCATTCAGAGTGTGGAGGTATACTCAGAGGTTAGTACATTGAGTGTTGTTGGTGAGTACATTCTTACAGTTGTAGCTGAGGAACATCTTGTTGGGGCTAACACATGTTTAGGATTTGGGAGTACCTGGTCCTGATGAGTTTGGGATACTAGTGGAGTTGAGTCCCCAGATTGATTCTTCTCACATAGATGACAGTGTGGTAAAGTTGGTTGTGCCACCTTTACAATGGTATCATAGCCAAATTCTTGCCATCATGTTGGGTAGGTCAGAGTTTAATTCTACCATTCTATTGGGTAGATTGGTCATTAAATCAGCTAAGTAACCATGATTACTTCAAGTAATCATAAATAGTAATCATATGGACAAATAAATAAGATCATTGATTAGCGAGTTAAGAGATTTACTGTGGTTTATTTATTTATTTGAATTTATTCTACAAAATCATATCTTTGTTTGAAGCTTTTGTATTTCTATATTCCATATTTGAAGGGGATATTACAGTGGTATCAGAGCTTTTGTTCAAAAAAGGAGCCCCTAAGAAAGGGATATTACAGTGGTATCAGAGCTTTTGGTCAAAAAAGGAGCCCCTATGAAAGGGATATTATAGTGGTATCAGAGCTTTTGTTTTAAAAAGGAGCCCCTAAGTAAGGGATATCATAGAGGGATCAATTTTGGTGTGTGGGTGAGTATGTTGATGCTTCCGTGTATAATTTTTACTGCACTGAATCATTCATGGAGTATTTGCTGGATAGTTTAGGTGTTCATTTGGACTCACATAAAGTGACAGAAGGTGTTCTCATCTGAGGTACTAGTGCTATTAGAAAATTGGGTGGGGCGATTATAGTGATCCTTTCTACTATGCTACCTCATAGGGACTTTGAGGTGGGGTTTGTTGAGCAAATTGCATAGGGTCCTATCTAGCCTACATCGACTCAGAGTTAGAGATTGGAGCTATCTGCTGAATCCCAGTTTAGTGATGGTGAGCTAGTAGTGGAGTTTAGGCATTCCTACTGACATTATATGGTAAGATATGCTCATTATTTTTCTTTTGACCCAGAGTTAGATGATTTGATTTCACGCAGGTGTGGATCCTTGTCATGTCCCCTTTTTTAGTGGACATCGACAGACTTGATGATTAACCTATTATGTGACCCTCTTAGGCTAAGAGGATAGATAGGGGGTCATGATGTAGATTGGCTTGGCTTCAATAAGTAGAATTCCTATCATTGGCTTTCATTCAGGCTCTTTTAGACATGTTTGCTTGAGCTCCTATTATTTAGGGATATTTGACATGTAGCAGAGTGCCCTTGTTTTGGTATGGTCATGTGCAAAATCACTCCCTAATTCACCAGCTTCAGATGGTTCGAGGATCCAACATGTATTGAGGGAGATATTAATATTTGATTGATTTAATCAAATATTAATTATTTGGTCTAATTTTAATTAGAAACCCTAATTCTAATTTAAGAAAACCCTAATTAGGGCAAGCATATCTTTTTGAGGGTATAAGGGTTTCTCATGAGAGAGAATTGAATTATTGAATATGATTATTGATTATTGATTGCTAAGAATTATTCTATGAAGACTGAGCCAAGGGTTTTAGGATTCCATTTGCATTGGAGAACGTCAACTCTTCAGTTTGTGTGATTCAGAGGTTGTGAGAGATCAGTTGATTTATTGCCAAATTGATAGATAACTTGATACAAAAGTTATCACAGAGGTTTACAAGTTTGAGAGATAACTTCATACAGAAGTTATCACAGTATTCCAGGTATTTCTTTCATAAGTTTTGATTCAACAAATTATACAAATAGAGATTTTCTATATTAGTTCCATATTTCTTGAGATCTGGTATTCAGCATAAAGGCCGCAACATATTATCTTGTTTCTGTATAGAATCCGTACCAATCTGTGCAAGTTTGTACAGTTCTACATTAGGTCATACAGAGCCACGGGAAACTCAGAGACCGACATTGGTAGTCCAGTGATCGACATCGACTGACTAAAGATCGACATCGACATAATAGCCGATTGACAGTGACTGATGTCGGTAGTATATCGACCGATGACATCATAATAACCGATGTCAGTGACTGTGTGTCGACACAAAAAACCTGAGCCATTCCAAAATTTAGGTTTTATTTTTAGTTTTGTAAAAGATCAAGGTTTTAAGACCATATTTGAATATT
This sequence comes from Torreya grandis, assembly GCA_037957365.1. Taxonomy (NCBI): domain Eukaryota; kingdom Viridiplantae; phylum Streptophyta; class Pinopsida; order Cupressales; family Taxaceae; genus Torreya; species Torreya grandis. The sequence goes on from JARHVA010000730.1 coordinate 1,982,233, forward strand.
GATTTATATGCATGACAAAGGACATCTATCTGGACAAATAAATAAGATCACTGATTAGCAAGTTAAGACATTTATTGTGGTTTATTTGTTTATTTTAATTTATTCTACAAAATTGTATCTTTGTTCAAAGCTTTTGTATTTCTATATTCCCTATTTGGAGGGGTTATTACAGTGGTATCAGAGCTTTTGTTCAAAAAAGGAGCACCTAAGAAAGGGATATTATAGTGGTATCAGAGCTTTTGTTCAAAAAAGGAGCCCCTAAGAAAGGGATATTATAGTGGTATCAGAGCTTTTGTTTTAAAAAGGAGCCCCTAAGTAAGGGATATTACACATATTGGAAGTTTGGGATGTTATAGGGGGTTATTGAGACATAGTTTCCTCCATAGTGTCATGTGCAATTGGTTGCTCTAAAGGAATGGAATATTCAACTTGTGTAGCCATTTTCATTTCCATGGTAGATTGTAAAATAAAAATATTATCTTAGGGCTAATCCCTAAGTCTTTCTCAAAAACTTTATAGGATCACATATTTGTTGAGGATAACTTCATTATTAATAATTGGTGGAAGTTGATCAAGAGTCTGATGTGGTAGATCATAACATCAATGTTTGTATCATCATTATTATTCTCTTATTGCCCATTATTAGAATTATCCTCATGGAAATTGGTGTAATTTGGATGTGTAGGATTTATAGTAGGAACCTAAGTTGGTTATTTATCCATGGTATATGATCAAGTCAAATAAATCTAGGTGAATTTAGGAGTGTTGTCACTAATTATTATACTTCATCTCAAGGGAAGAGATGAAAATAACTTAGATTGCATAAGCAAAACAATTTCAAAAATGAAAGAGCAGATTAAATAAATATACTCTAAGTAGTGAACAAGAATATGTATAAAAAGGATACGAATGCTCACAAACATGTAAGGTGATGCCTCAAAAGAAATGGGACCTAGTAAGTTAAAGTGGGGTTTTGAAAATGATTATTTTAAAAAATTTACTAAGGAATTTTAAAATTTGAAGTGAATTTCTAATTTTAAACATATGTGTAAAAAGAAATCAAAAAATTATTATAAAATTATTGATTTGAAAGGACCTAGTGTATGCAACTAGGATTTTAAAAATGATTATTTTTAAAATTAATAACAAATTTTAAAATTTGATGCAAATTTATGATTTAAATATGTACGTAAAAAACTAAAAAAAAAGAAAAAATACTAGGAAAATATTGACACCTAATATGGGAAACTAGGGTTTGAAAGAAAATTATTTTAAAATTACTATGAAATTATAAAATTTAATGTTAAATTATAATTTTATTATGTAGGTAAAAAATCAAAAAAATATAGAAAAAATCAGTAGGAAATTTACCCTAGGGTCCTAATATTTTTATGCTTAAATGAAGTAAGTTGGTTAACCAAATGATTTAACATTTTTGGTAATATGGGTGTATTATTCATAATTTAGTTAAAGGTCTAAATAGGAAATTAGTAAATAAATGTGAAATAATTAATATACTAATTTGTATAATTTGATATGAATTTGATCCTTTATAAAAATAGTAATAAGGGAGATAAAGTAAGACTTAGCTAGAAACAGACTAATATGACTGAGATAGAGTCTAGAATTCACTATGCAAGACTAGGGTAATATCATAAATCAATATTTGGCCTTCATTTTATGATTGGATAGGAGAACCAAAATAGGACACCCTATGGTATAGTGTTATAGATATCTTCTAACACTATTGTCTATGAGACTTGAGCTTTTTGGGTTTTATTCACTGTGTTTGTGTGAGCTTGCTTGTGAAATTTTGATAGTTGGATGTCCATAAAACTTCTTGTAGAGTTGATTTAGTCTTCAAACCCTAGAATTCATTATGATTTGACAAAATTTAGGAAAGAAGGGGGTTATTGTGTGTAATATTTACTAAATGGGTATCAACACCCCTTGTGTTGGCACGTTACCTATATACTAATACTATGAAGAGGGATCAAGCCATATGTAGTTCTCTCACTTGATGTGATTTGTGTAATAGAGTGTATCAAGATGAAAAATTCCAAAATAGATGTGCTTGAGGTGGTTAGGGACTAGTTTAAGGATTTAAATAATCTTTTATTAGTATTGGTTGGTTATATGTAGAGAATAGGGAAGATTGCCTTAGTGGTTTTACTTATATTCTTGTTTACTTTGTAATAATTACCAACCTCTTCTAAATGAAATTAGAATGGATCTAGTCATGGGTTGAATGTATTCACATTATTCTAAAAAAAAGAGGAATAATAAATATAAGGAACTAACCATTAGAAGTAAAAATGCACTTGGATAGGAGTGCCAAAAAGGACACCCTAGGGTCTGATGCTATAGTCTTAAAGGAAAGAGACCTAGGGGGATGGAATCATCATTGTAAACACTACCTAGAGGAGGTGGAATTAATATTTGGAAGGCTAAGGATGATCAGGAATCAGTGAAAATATTATTAGGATGGTCATGAGAGAAAACAAGAGGGACTTATGGGTTGGGTGTCCCAAGCCACACACAAGTTACCATTTTTTACATTTTATACAACTAAAATAATAAAGGTGGATAAAGGTTCATTTTAAATGGTTTAAAGCATGTTTTTATTTGTTATGGGTTGATTAATAACATTATCTAAGGCATCTTGAAGAGGTGGAGGAATGAAATTGGGATTAGCTTGAGGATGCATAGTTGGAGGTTGATTAGCCAAATTGATTAGATGTTATTAGAGTTATATAATTTTATGGGTGTTATGATTTTTCATAATGTTCATTTTTTATATAAATTAGAGTAAAATTTGGGTTTTATTAGGAGGTGGGTTTGTATTTTTAGGAACACTCCCAAAATTGGTGTTAGGGGGAGGATTGAGAGAAGAAGGATTACTAGTGGGATTTTTAAATAAACTTGTATCAATCACTCTCACATTAGTTTGAAGATTTTGAAGATGAGAATTATATTGATAAGTAAGGAAAGGATTATATACATCAACTTCATATTGAGGTGTTATTTACACCATGTTACAAGTCATGGATGAATGAGGAGAAGAGGTACCCCAATAGTGATGGTTCTCTTGGGAAGAAAAGAGAAGAGGAAATGAGCATCCCATATAATATCTAAATGGATTCAAGATATCCAAGAAGATTATGATATGAGAATTCATTATAATTGAAGAGATATGAATATAATGCAAAATTATAAAAATAAGGAATTAGATTGATGAATAGGGAAAGCAAAAAATAGTACAGGGTTAATTGGGTCAATCTAGTATAGAAAACATGGCCTGTAAACTATATAGGGTTGACTAGGTTGATCCAGTATAATGAACAAACACTAACAAAAGAGGTAAAAATGTCTACAAACTATACATGGTCAATTGGGTTGATCTATTATAGTGGGCAAGCGCTAAAAAAGGTATAAGGTCAACTAGGTCAACCTAGTACAATAGGTAGGAAAAAAGTAAAGGTTGATAACAAGTTATGAACTAAAACAAGAAAATTATTGTAGGTAATCTAGGAAAGCAAGATCTAAAGGGAAATAAATAGTTAATTAGATCAATACTAGCCAATCCAATCAAATCACACAATACAAAACCTTGTACAAACACTAGGTAATTCATGTTTTTTCATGCATAATTAAGCAAAGAGAAAGAAATTAACTTGAAAAGTAAAACACTAACTAATTGGTCAACCTGAGATGCTTTATTAAATTATTAAGAAATGATTTTAAATGTGATAGGAAGTTGGCTATAAATCAAGGAACTAGATAGCAATCTAAGGATTTTCTTAGGTAGTTTGGGCTAAAAGAGACTCTAGTGGCAATGATACAAGATTGGTATTGTGGCCTACCCACTCACTTCACGCACTAAAATGATGAGGGTGTCAGATGATTAGCCAAAATATACCATTAACCATGATTTATACTTGATCAAAGTATTAAGTCAGATCCCCCCTTGGTGATGAAATCCAAGTAGGTTAGCCTTGGGTAGACAAATGTTAAAGTGCTTGTTTATTTTATGTGATATGACTATGTGTGCATAAAATAGAAATAGTGAAAATAAATGGTTAATTAAAACCCCCTAATTAGATTATGTGAACTATTCTAAACATGCAAACAATAAGAAAAGAAAGGTGTGAACTAATTACTAGAATATAGAGATTAATTCTAATTTAAAACAAGGTATAATGTTGACACTATATGTAAAAAATTATAGAATAGGGTTGAAAAAGTGGAACCTATACTATGGAATAAATGTCTAAAATTGAATAGGGTCATCCAAGGTTGACCCAATTATTTTAGACAACACGTAAAACATAGAACTGGGTCGATAGGGTCGATCCAATTGACTATGCAGGGATAGTTTTGAAGACTGCAAACTATGAAAGGAAAGATAGTAAAAGAAAGATAAAGAGATATATAAAGGAACCTTTGTGGATTAGAGATGAAAATAATGAAGAGTTATGATCAAGAACCTTGAAATTTTTTTATGAAACCTACTAACTAAGCTGACTAGGTTGATCAAGTTATGTAAAGACCTATTGCAAAAGCCTAAAAATGTACAAGGTCAATTAGGGTCAACCTAGTATGTTTTTTGGATGCCTAAAAGTGTACAGAGTTGACTAGGTCAGACTAGTAGTTTAAACTATAAGTTTAGAATTCTATAAACCTATACTAGGTCATCTGAGTTGATCCAATTTCTTGTTCCTAAAAACTTATGCATAGAGATTAGAAATGGGTCGATAGAGTCGATCAAGTATGATAGATATATGCTAAAAATAATGCTAAAATGTATGAAAGAAAGTGAAATAAATATTTAAAGGGTTATTTTCATGTTAGGTTCACCAAAATGTATGCAATAAGAATATGTAATGTCTATAAATCGATACTATCTCAGAGAAGATAGAACATACCTACACTTCTGATTGGGGATACATTTGATAAGTACGAGCATGACCAATATGTGGATCCACTAGACCCAATTAGGGGATCTCCTATCATAGTATACCATGCGAGGTAGGGTTATAAAGCCTAAAATCTAAAAAAATCATGCAATAACCTGAAAAGAGTCCTACAGTATTGATATTTCACCTATGTTAATAAATAAGAAAGTAAATATAATCTAGTGTACACCAAAGTTTGTGGAACAATAAATGGGTTAGTAAATTAATCAAAACATTTATAAGATAATCTAAATTAAGATAATTATGAGTAAGACCCTAATACATGTAATATGAAGAGTAATATTATTTGATCCAACACTTATGCTACTTCTATCTACTAAAGAGAGAATAATAATGTTAGAATATACTTACTTTAATGTGTACCTATCAATACTCAACCTCTCCCTTGGCCAAAGGGTATTAACAAGAGGTTTTTATGGTTTGTAATGATAAATACGAAAGGATAAAGCATCCAAGAACTATCCACAATACTAGATTCTCCAAGTAGAAACCCTAAGCTAAGACTCGTCAATTAGAATGGTTGAAGAGTATATTGTGAAGAAGCACAAGTAGAAAATAACTCTTGATTGCATATATGAGATAATGATGAAATGATCTTGTATTTATAGGTGTATATTTCCCTAAATCCTCTCATAGATGTTAGATATATAGGGTTGGCCATGGTTGACCTAGTGTGTTTTTAAGAATAATTCACTAGGTCTAAGCGAAGTCGCTCATAAGGCTATCAAACCCTAAAAGTAAAAATTACCCTAAACTATATAGGGTTAGCCATAGTTGACCTAGTATAACTTAAAGTCCAAAAGGGAATTAAGGAAAGAGGAAAAGGCTAGAAGAGTGTGAAAATAAGGATAAATAACTTAGGGAATGATTTTAAAAGCTGGTTGGATTGGTAATAATGTGGTAATAAGGGATAATAATCCTATGAAGCACCAAAGTTATACCCACCCCTTTCTCGATGCACCCCTTAGGGCATGCACTCACAGATATTGTGTCTTGATGGGTTCTTGAAGTATGTAAAGTGTCATTATTTCATAAAAGTTTGAAAATGTTATGTATGTGTTTACGCTTTCCACTATAACTACATAGTGGGCCCCACCTCTCATTTTTTTGGCCAATGGTGGTACATGAAAGTATGACAAAAATAAACCTCCCTTGGCTGAACATCAGGATGCCACATAGAGGGATAAAAAATTTCTTGGGGAATTCAAGAATGCTTTGAGTTGAATGAGAACTAAGATACTATGTGGAAGATTCAGAAGGAAGATGAAACTGAGAAAAAATACAAAAGGGACTCGGTGAAAAAGAAGAGGTTGAAAGAAAAAATGCTAAACTCACCAAGCTCATTTGTTATAAAATTTAACTACTATAGAATACAACATGTGGATTATAATCCATAGAGACCTTGAAGTAAGTAATTCATAGAGATCCCTTAGTTGAGTCTCAATATAAACCCAATATGAAATATGGTTCTTAGGTTGTTTTCTTCCTTCTCAAGAGATCTACTGTGGTACTAAAGATACCTACAACTATCAATAATGAAGACCTATAGCTACCAAGGTTTTTGGACATTTTAATAAGGTGTTTGATACTTTAAAAATTGTTCAAGGTATTGAAATATAAAGGAGGTTCTAAGTTTAGAGGGTGATTATCATTCAAGAAAGAGCTAGGGTACAAGGCATATGTCAGGCTAATGAGTAGAAAAAGTATCCTACATCCAAGTATATGAAGCATATTTAAGGTGAATTCAAGGGTTTTATTCATAAGGAATACTTTCACAAAATAATTTGGGTTGTTAACCAATCATTTTATATAAGGTCAACTCATAAATAACCTGTGTGGTCATGATTTCTATGGCATCATCACCTACAACCCTAGTCTGTATAAGTATAAAATGCACTATCAAGCACCTTAAATAAAGTCTATGATCTAAGGAATGTATAGTAATTTATGAAATTTTTTAATGATTCAATTTATGTTTTAGGAAAAAAATATATATGATTCATAAAAGGCCTTTTAAAGAGAGCTCTATAAACCATGCTATAGTGATCAAGTTGACATAACCATACCCACCTACAACCTGACTATAGGTACCTATAATATTATAAATAAAAACATGGTGATTAGTAATATAACATGAAATATCTACATATGGATTTGATTATAAGGTATAAATATGGTACAATGTTGTGTATCATATGTTTTAGATAAATGTAAAAATAGGTTTTGATGGGATCCCGAAACCCAAGTACAAGGAAAGAAAGATAAAGCTTCAACTCCCACAGGCAGAACCTAAAAACTACTATAGAGAAGTAGCAAAAATAGGTTTTAAATGGATCAGAAACCACCAGAGAGACCACTGGTCAAAACCTAGATTTAACATAGATTTGGATACACCATAAATAGAAGATTACAAAAAGAAACCAGAGAACAGGACCAAAAAACATAACCAGCAAGAAGAACCAGACTATTCTTCCAGTTCCAAAATTATTTTCATAGTTTCTGTACCTTTCACAATAGTATCCTAAGTGGTAGTTGCCACCAACTTGGCTCCCTCTTGTGTAGCCTTCTTTCTTGAGCTTTGTCTCATCCTTTTTCTAGGCCCCTCCAAAGATTTGGTCTCCTCATTAGCTCTTTTTCCAATATTGGCAGCTGCAGCACAAATGTTGGACGTTACTTCCTCCATTTTCATTCTATTCTCCCTAATGAGTTCCCGAAGGTTATTCTCGTAATCTTTAAGCTTGACTGGGATATCTCTTATCTATTTTTCCATGTTGTTAATTTTGTTCCATGTAGCTTTCTGGTTATCTTCCATAATTTCCACTTTCCTTTTGAGATCCTTAATCTCCTTACACATCCAAGAATCAAGTTGGAGAGAAGCCTCTGCTTTGCAATTAACCCAACTCATAGGTGTGTGTTTTCCATTGTTCTACCTTTTCTCTCTCCATTCCTCAAAATTCTTATTGGGAATATTCCTGCCTTCTTCAAAGTGATCCTCTCGGCCCCTTTGATACTGTTCTTTTGTTTTAGTTTGAATTTCCATGTCCGTTTCTTTATTGTCATCCTGAACTATATTTTCCCTTTCGTTTCTTAAAATAGGGTCCTCAATAAGGCCATCCTGGACAATATCTTCCTCTAACACTTTCTGATTTTCCTCAGTTTCTTCTTTACTATTTTCAGATTCCTCCTCTTTGCTGACTCCTTTCTCATTCTTCTCTTGACATTCTTCATCCTCTTTTGAATTTGTATTCTAGCTTTCAGTACCTTCTTCTTCCTCCAGATTTTCCTCCCTAGGTTTATCAATTCTCTCCTACTCTGTATCTTCTTCTACATTCTATTTTTGGCACTGGGGAACTTGATTTTGTCTTTCCCTTTTACAATTTCACTCTTTCTACTCCCAAACTCCTTATTTTTCCCCTAGTTAGGGTTCTTAACCATAGCTTTATTCTTGCAGTAGCCCTCGATTAACAGAATTAGGCCTTCATGTAGGATAGGACGTGTTTCCTTCTTCTTGTGAGCAAATAAACTTTGGACCAAAGAGAAGCGCAGGTAAAAGGGAAAAGACAATCTTACCTTGTGTATGAAATGATTAAGGAAAACAAAGTGGAATTTATGCACTCTCTTACTTCTTCCATCCAGGATGAAATACTCCCTTATATAGCATAAGACATCCCTCCATATCCCCTTAATTTGTTCCAATTCATAGAAATCCCCATTCTTGACCAGCTTCTGCTCTTCCACATCTATCTTGGGGAACTTACAAAAGGCCTTGTTTGAAATGCTTGTCTACTTGGAGAATTTAAGTCCATCCGTAGGCAGCCCTGTAACCTTTGCTATAAAATCCTCTGTTAGGTTCACCATGATACCATGCAAAGTGACCCTTTCATCAATCCAATTTTTGAAAAAATCTGTAGTGATATGCAGTTTTGACCCATGTAGCCTTTCCATATAGTTCATGACTTTTCCTTTCTACAGAATTCTCCAGACATCTTGTTTCTCTCTCCATTCATCATAGTTTTTGGGTTCCTACTTCCTTGGTTCTCCCTTCCTTTCATGAGCCATACTCATCTCCTTTGAAACCCAGTCACTATGAACTTTACAATGATCCCACCTACTGCCAATTTGATTTGAAAGTCAGCTTTATTTGGGCATGTTCAGGATCTGCTTCTCACTCTCAAGAGCCTTCCTCTTTAATGATTGTAGACCTTTCCCCACAAAGCCACTCCTCCTACTCATTATATTTCTATTACAATATAATATTTCCCTCCTTTGCATGAGTTGCATCATGAATAATGAGTGCCCTTAGTTCCACATTCTTTTCTAATGTTTCCTGCCACCTCACTTTTTGTCTTATTCGGACTGCATAGTTTGCTAACCAATCTACAACTCCATTGGCTTCACGATAGGTGTGGGTTATAGTCACTTTATCAAATTTTTTTATTAATGTTTTCATCTCCATTACCATAGCCTCTATGGTCCAAGACACAATATTTTTTTTGTTAAGAATATTTATGATGTTCAATGAGTCTCCTTCTAGCCACAATTTGGGATATCCCGAATCCACAGCTATTTTGATGGTCTGAAGGGCAGCAGTAGCTTCGGCAATGTGACAATTCAATTTACCGATGGGGATTGCAACAGCATCAATAACCTTTCCCGTATGGTTTCTCAAGACTCCACCACAACCTGCTTTCCCTGGATTCCCTTTAGCAGCTCCATCAAAGTTTCCTTTAATCCACCCTTGAGGGGGAGCATTCCATGTAACTCCTAATCTGGGATTATCAGGTTTACCTTTAGAATTTTTCATACTTAAGGGATTATCCACTTAGAGAGTTGAGATTGGATTCTTTTGTGATAAAAAATTCTCCTTAATAGCTCTAATGATGTTCTGTCCTACCACCCATCCAGGGAGTTCTTTATTTCTAAAAATTTGGTTATTTCTTTCCTTCCATATTCCCCACCAAATATGGGGAAGAGTAAGTTTCCATAAAAAAAATTACTTCAGAATTCTTGGAGGGGCAGTACCAGCTTTTAAGAGATAATTCCACATTTTTATGATGGATCCATGCGATGCCCCACAGATTGAGGATCTCTTTCCAAACTAGCTGTGTAAAAGAACAGTTTATGAACAAATGATCTCTATCTTCAAGGCCCTTCTTACAAATAATACAAATGTTCACAATATAAATTCCTCTTTTCTATAAATTGTCCAAAGATAAGATTTTTTTTTAGAGGAGGATCCAAAAAAAGATTTTGATTTTAGGGATGAGCCCCTTGATCCAGGCCTTCATCCACAACGGTTTGTTGCCATTTCCCTTTGAAGTGAAAATGGAAGAAACTTTAAACTATCCTCTTGGCTCATTGTGCCCAACAATATTATCTTCAAGATTAGGGTATAGAGATATAGCATTTAGGGATAGTTGAATATCCTTGAAATCTTGATCATAGTCAATGAGGTTCACCCAGGAGTTGTTCTACCAGTATTGGTTAACCATTATTCCCACTCTTTGCTTGCAACGGTTTATAACATCTTTGTCTTGGATTTCATCTTGCAAAGGTTTTCCTTTTAACCAAATATCTTCCCAAAATTTCACCTTTTTGCCATTGCCAACTTTCCAGGAACTTCCTTCTTCTAAAACATGTTTAGTCCCCTGGACTGCCCCCCATATAGCAGAAGGATGGGAAATGTCTGGATTAGAAAAGAATTTAGGGAGTGACTTTGCCTTAAATAAGTATTTGTGCTTCCATATTTTTCTCCATTCTTTATTTTCCTGATAAACCCTCCAACCTTGCTTAGCTAAGAGAGCTATGTTCATACTTCTAATTTTCCTTATTCCTAGTCCACCTTCCCTGACAAGTTTACAGATGTTATCCCATGCTATTAAAGGCATTCTTCTTTTCTCCTCAGTACCTAACTAAAGAAAGTTTCTTTGAATTTTTTCAATAACTTCAGCAAATTTAGTGGGGATTTTGAAAAGACTCAAAGCGTATGTGGGTATGCTTTGAAGACTTGCTTTGAGGAGGGTGAGCTTTCCAGCTTGGCTTAGAAAACTACCTTTCCATCCCGCTAATTTCTTACTAAATTTGTTAATAAGTCCTTCCCAGAAAGCTTCAGGAACTTTCATCCCAAAAGGGAGACCAAGGTAAGAGGAAGGAAAAGATCCTATGGAACATTCAAGGATTTTTTCTATTTTGTTCTGTCTGTGACTTGGGGTATTAGTAAAGAATACTGAACTTTTGTTCCAGTTTATCAGTTGTCCAGAGGCAAAAGAATATAAATTTATAGCTTCCTTTAAAGTTCTAGCTTCTGTGACTTTAGATTGCCCCATGAAGATAGTGTCATCAACAAATTGACCATGGGAACATATTAAAGGATGCGAAGAGGGTTTCAGGCCCTTAAATAAACCTTTACTAACTAAGTCCCCTAAGTATCACCCCATACTATTAGCCATAATTATAAATAGAATAGGGGAAATGGGATCCCCCTGTCTTAATCCCCTTGACGGATTGAAAAAATGAGATGAACTCCCATTTACCAACACAACAATAGAAGTAGTAGATATCAATTGCTTGATCATGTCAACCACTCTTTATTCAAAGCCAAAGGCAGTAAGGCTTTTAGAAAGGAATAACCAATCCACCCTATCATATGCTTTAGCAATATCCACTTTCATTATGAACCCCTCATTGTTTGAGCTGAATAGTGAGTGAATATTCTCATGCGTCATTATTACAAAATTAAGGATTTGTCTACCTGGGATGAATCCATTTTGCTGATCAGCTATTATCGATGGGATCACTTGAATTAATCTGGTTGTTAGAACTTTGGATATTATCTTATAGAAGGAATTGCACAGGCTAATCGGTCTAAATTGATCAGGACTATCAGCTCTAGCCTTTTTTGGAATCAAACACAGAAAAGTGGCATTAACTTCCTTTAGCATCTATTTGGCTCCAAAGAATTCCTTCACTGCATTACTGACATCTTTGCCAATAAGTTTCCAGAGCTTTTGAAAAAAGAACATGGGAAAAACATCTGGTCCAGGTGCTTTATCTCCTCTTAAAGATCTAACTACTTTGAAGATTTATTCCTCCTTAGGTATGGAACATAACATGTTATTCTACTCCTTCGAGACCAAAGGAGGAACCACGTATAGGATATCAGCCTGACTTTTCAAGTTGATGTTTCTATCAGCCTTCATCAGGGAGGAGAAAAATGAAAGCATTTCCTCCTTTATTTCCTTTTCCTCTGTTATCTTCTGATCTCCTTTTTTCAAGTTGTGTATCATATGTTTTTAAGAGTGAAATGAAACATATAAGCCCTTTTTTACACCAAAAATAGTCAACTATAGTTGATTGTGGCATGACAATCCACTAGAGCTTGGTACATGGAGAGTGGATTAGCATAAGTATGATGAAAATAGGTATAAATTAATGTTATATGGAATTTATTATTTAAATAGGATATGGATCATATAATATAATACCTAAGATGAAGGATCACCTAAAAGTATGCTAGGTTCTTGAGTAAGAAACCCGTAATATAGTCATAATTTGTCAACCATGTCAAGAGAAAGCCATACCTTCAGGAGTTTAACAAGGGTTTGATGAAAAAAATTATTAAAAGGGATCCAAAATGGTTATTAACACTCTACCTCATGTTAATAATGATATAAAATAGTTAAAATAAGAGTTCTATATGTACAACTTACAATCATGTATGTAGACCCTATACACAGTCATAATGAAAAGTCTATCTTGGAGTTTATAGTGTTTAATAAGTTATAGAGAAGTCATATACCTATAAAATTTGTTTGATATGGTACTTTTGACCCATAAATACCCCTTAAAATTCAAAATTTAAAGAAAAATAGGGTAAATATCCTTTATTTTATCTCATAGGTAGGGCACTTTTAGATAAACTAGACTGTAGGATATGGTGAAAAGATGATCAAAAGGAGTGTTGATAGATCTTAGAAACAATATGTGACACCTTGATATTGTGTATTAAGGTTAATTGGGCTTGAAAAAACATTAATTAAGACCATAAATCCTGAGAAACCACTTAGAGGTGGTGGTGAGTAGCCATTTGCAATCAAAGCCCATAAGGTCTAGTCTAAGCCTAATGCCTAAAAGGGGTTTTTTTAAACTTATAAAAATAAATAATCAATCCAAATAATTTAAACATGTTAATATATAGATATTAGGTGTGTTAAATCTTTTGATATGCATTGAAATTAATGAATAAGCCATTTTTTGACTCAAAAGCATGACATGGTATGTAGAATGAAGAGAGAAGCTCGATAGCCATGTTTTGATGATCACACCACAATGGAGGATTATAATATGACATAAAGTATTTAGGGGATGATTGATGGGGTACTTAACTTTCTTTTTCTGTAATTTTTTTAGATTTCCAACATCACAAATTTATGAATAATCCTTAAGGGTGAAAACTACCAAAAACCCTAGTTTGGACCAGTTTGTATATATTGAGTTGGAAACCTCATCAAATGATATATTTTATTCATGAGACATATCATATTTTTTATTATAATATCATAGGATCATCCACATAAAATTTTAATATACATTAATTTAAACATAATAATACAAAAATTATAATTTTTGTGTTTTTGAGTTAAAACAAGGGTTGTAAGGATTGTAGAAAGATGGAAATACTGGGGGACATATATTGAGACTTTTTTTACATAATAAAAATAAAAAATATATATCATATCACTCATATATTCCCAAACCATTCATTCCTTTTAGGCCAATCAGAAAATGATTTAAAAAGGCAAGTTTTCTAATGGCCATTTCATGGTTCTTATACCTCCATAGTGTTCTAGACAGCCAAAATTGATATGGGGAATGGTGATAGCATAGTTAAAGTGAGTAAAATGTTTTTTTGTGAGTTTAACACGTGTTATGGGTCTAAATATCAAGTTTTCTACCTTGTAGGACTAGGAGGGATAATTAGGCCTAATTTAGCTAAAAAAAAGGTGGTAGAAAACATATCTACACTTAGAGTTTCCCCACCAAATTTTTTCAAGAGTTGTAAGGGAATATAGGGTATATAAAAATGTTCTAATTTTCCCATAAACACCTCTAAATTATCCTATATAAGGATATTTTCATAAAAAAAGGCTACAAGAATTAAGAAGAAATGCATAGTTTTGGTGTCAAATCAAATATTTTTGAGTGATTAATTTATCAAATTAACTTGTTCCATGTCTAGTATGATCTTTACAAGTCATACATGTAATTAATATGCAAAATTTAATCCAAACTTGGATAAAATCCAACCTTTACCTTCTACGCTTAGTGGAAAATGATCTTTTCAAGGAGTGAAAAAATGAAATGTTAAATAAATGCTTGATATAAGCTTTGTCAAGGTTAATATACATTTTCCATGCCATATATGAATATATAAAAATTAAATTAATGTTTGGATAAGGTTTTCAAATTTTGAAGATGTCTCCAAATTCCAAAAGAACTCTTCCTCCTTCCTATACCATCTTTGGGAATAAGTCAAACTTAGCTTCCAAAGTCTTTAGGAGTCTAATAAAATTGGAACAATAGTTTGAAATATTATATGGGGTTGAATAAGTATTTTTCCATGCATCAAGAACTACTTTCAATGGTGAAGACTTCTTCTCCAAGAATATGGTGAGTTTAACAAGAATTAAGGAACATATGTGGGTCAAACACCACAAATCAAGGATGAGGACATCTTTCAGCTTTGAAAAATTTTGGAACATGAAATGCTAAATCATACTATAATTATGAATAAGTTATTAATAAAATAATGTTATGTTGGGTTTTGAAAAGGATTAACAAAATGTCATGTTTCCTAGTTTGGGGGTTCTTGTCTCTTTATCTCCCTTCCCTCCTATTCTCTATATGTAATCCAATTTTTTGCATTTAAAAGGATCCTTAACTTTAGTTTTGGCAAGTCCATGATCAAAGAACATTTGAACTTGCATATTTTGATGAATAAGACAAAATTCATACCTCCTAAAATATTATTTTTAGTGTATTTCCATGGTTTTTTGATAGATGGTAGTGATAATTTAGGCTTATTATCATCTAATCATTTTCTATTTAGCTATTTGTAAGTGTTAACTCATCCCTATAAGTTGCATAGTGTGTTCAATAATATTTTTTGTGTGGAAAGTGTAATCGTTTCTTAGTGTTTTTGAAAAACTCATAGAATAAGTGCCTTACATCATGCATAAAGCTTGAGACTTTGTGAGAAACTTTGATGTTTTAAGTTTCTAATTTGAGAACTATATTCATGTTTATGTTCTTATTCATCCTTTTAGTGCATACAACACAAGTAGAGGTCACATTTTGGTGTATCACCCTAGTTAAATAGGTTTTCCTTTCATTTTACCTCCTTCCCTTTTCCCTTACCAGATGGTAATGTAGAGTAGGGATCCTAACTGATACATCAAGGGGAGTTATCCATTAGAATCTAGAAATTCAATCCATTTATTAGGCCACCCACATCTTAGGTTTGTCTCCATGTTATTTCAGACTATGAAGTCCTAAAAATATCTTCACAAGGGTGAAATTGTAGTAGTTAACAATGGGTTTGGATAGCCATAATGCAAATCCTAAATTAGGTTTATATTACCTGTACAAAAAGATTTAAAAGCTTAGGATCTATCACATAAGTAAGAGGAATCTAATAAAAATATGGAAATAATCAAGAGAAAATATTAAAAACCCAAAGATATAATTGATACTCAAGTAGGGGTGGTTCAAAATTAATGTCTAATTGATTCCTATTTCTCATAATTTTTAGCCATTGAACAATATATTATTGTAATGGTAGCATATATAAAAGAATTATAGAATCAAAAATTAAAAATCTGGGAAACTTAGAAATAAGTGTCTATGAAGGAGAGACAATAATGGGAAGATAAATATAACACCACTAAGGATAAATTATGCCCTTTATTACATAAAAGAAACTCTCATTAGCTCAAAATTACTAAAATATTTATGCATCAAAATGTTTATAAACCTTTCTTAGCTATTTCAAAGCTTGGGATAACTAACAAATAATAAATATATATACCATGAAGGAATGCACGAAAATATGAAGGTTAATACCTTATAAATATGTTTTTCACTTCTTACAACCCTAATATATAATAAACCCATTGCAATCATTGGCTACTTATGTAAAATGATTGGAAAAATGAATAAGAGGTCTCTTATCATATTTTTCATATCTTATCATTCTCTAATGGAACTTTCACTCTATTTTGAATTGAAATATGGATATAGAGTTTCAAATAACATAGTAACACGGGAATTATTTTTATCTCATATATTATGTCATTGAATTTTTTTCCTTTTAATACATTTTATTTTTTATTTTTGGTCTCTATATTTTTATTTTTTATGTTTTGGGATTTTTATTTTTCCTCTCTAAATAACAATTTAGAAGTTCAATCAATGGTAGGGTATGTTTATTTTTATGTATATTAGATGATATATTTTTGTCAAAGGCTATGAATTTTAATGATGGCCTTGACATTAATAATGAGCTAATCATCCTTAGTTATTGACATGAAAAGAGGTTTTTCAATATGGACAAGAATTTGGTTGTCATGTACTACTTTATGTGGATAAAAAAGAGAACCAACATAATCAATGATAGTGTTTTATTCACTTAGGATTTTATCTATAGTGAATGATGTAAAATATTTAGTGATGTTAGTAGTAAACTCATAATATGATATCAAGTCTTGAATTTTATAATGATGTTCTCTACTTAGAAATAAAAAGGTATGGAATAACCTAAAGCATGAAGGTAAGTTATGTCCATATAAATGACTACTTGCATTATTATAATTAGAGATTTTTTAATTATCCATGTTTTTGG
The DNA here is from genome assembly GCA_037957365.1 of Torreya grandis. Classification (NCBI taxonomy): domain Eukaryota; kingdom Viridiplantae; phylum Streptophyta; class Pinopsida; order Cupressales; family Taxaceae; genus Torreya; species Torreya grandis. The sequence continues at coordinate 1,999,108 of JARHVA010000730.1, forward strand.
TGACATAAAAATTAAGTCAAAGAATGAGTGGGATAATTTTTAAAAAGGGGTTAGAGAGGACACAACATTTCCTATTTCCTTTTATGAACTTGCATGCATAAATGTGGAGGGTCGAAGTATTCTCTTGTAATTAAACTACAACATTTTATTTCTATTATTTTTTAGCTTTATTGGTAGTTTTAGTTTTAGTATGTTTGATTTAACTTTAATTGAGAGTTTATGTATCATTATTATCCACATCATTATTTAAGTTAAGTTTAATATTTATGGTTTGATTAAAACCCTTGATGAAGAGTAAATCATCATCATGTATGGTATATTTAATACACCTTTCATTAGGAATGAGTGTAGAGTAAAGTTTTTTAGTTATCACTTTCTCCTATAATGATTTTTATATGATAATATTAAAATAAAATTCCATGAGGACTACCATATATTTACCAATTCTATCACTAAGCATAAAATACTTTGAAAATAAATGGAGAAGGAGGTTCATATGGATGACGATGTTTGTTTTTTATAAAGCATGTGGTGTTAAATTTCTTGGTAATGAAATATATGGTGAGAAAATTATGCTCATTTTTTATGTATAAAACCTTGTACTTAATCAATACACAGATAATATAATATATGAAATATTATGTTTTACTCTTTTCATTTTGTGAAAGCATTTACTGAACTAAAATTGGGGTGAAATATGTGTATAGGATGAGATGCACTTTGGATCATGGTGGAAATATTTTAGATGGTTTACAAAATATTTTTTTTCATTTTTTCACATGCATGTTATTAAGTTTCATTCCACTCAAGAATTCATTGAATGAGTTTGATTGAAAAATTCAAATACAAATCTTTGAATTTTCCCTAATATCCTAAGAAATATATTATATTTAAGGATTGAAGATAGTTTTAGTAACCCAATAATAGATTGTATCTTGGAAGAATAAACATCATCCACTTAATTCGATACCATGAACCAAAAAATATTTAAGGAAATGACTCTAAAGACACACTTATAATGGCTTAGTTGTACTTTGTATTTTAGGAGGAATTTAAAGATGATAGTTAATAGGGATGATTCTTACAAAGCATAAGTTGACAAAAAGTTTTTCCATGTGAAAATCATATAGTGTTTGAATAAGGTCATGAAAAAAAAATTTCATGGAAATTTTTTAAGTTTACCCAAATTTTTAATTCCAAAGGGAACCTTTATATAAAAAAGCATAGCCCAATTAGTCATAAATGTTGTATTGTATTGAACTTATATAAACAAGGAATTTTATTGTATATAGATAAAATATTCATGAGGGAGAGCATATAATAGAATATATGATAGTATCAATGGAATGAAAAAGACTTTTGTTTGGAACATGCTAATTTTATGTTACAAAAATCAATACATATGTGGTTTACAGATTTGACTTTATTTACAATGTGGACTATGTTGGATAATCAATTAGACTAACCCATAAGATAGATAAACTTAGCTTCCATGAGTTGTTTTATTCATTTATGAAAAATATTAGATACACTTTTAAAGAATTTATATTGATTTTTATGAACAATGGCCATTTCAATGTAAGTGATAGTATTATGAATAATGTTATCAAGATTAATGTCAGGTATGTCATATTATTTATAATAAATGACATATTTGAATTTAATGATTGAATTGTGATAGTTTTCTTACTATTTGGGTGTGATAAAAATCATATTTTTATTATTTGAGGTTTTTAGTTCTTCCTATATTTATATCAATGGTATCTATAACTAGAATTATTTTACCATATTTAAATTGATATGGTGTAGGTGGTAACTTGGATTTTAATTTTTTTGGTCAATCAATGATAATGATATTTTTTTGAAAATAAAAGGTAATTTTTTTCTAAATATGTCAAAGCTTATGATGTTGGTGATGGATTTTATATTCCCTTTCATGAGTTAGTTATAGAATAATCACTTGTTAATGTGGGTAATGGTCCATTATATTCTAAATTAATCACTAAGTTAATGTATTTATTAAATACTAAATAATTTTAACAATGAAATTGTCTCATATGTGTGAATTTATCATCTATGTTAATGTTTTGATTCGTAAAATTATGTTTAGAATATTCCTTGACATCATTGGCAGATACTGAATTTTAAATATTTATACTATTTTTTACTTCATTGGACTCATTAATTTTTTTAGGTTGTTTAGATAGTATTTGAGATTCATTAGCCTAGATGATGACATCATAATGTTATACATATGGTTTAATAACATCTTCTGGGTCATGGCATCATAATTATCTATATATAATTGAACATCATCATTCGATCCAATGACATATTTTTTGTAACTTGTCCACAATAATTTCATAGCTTGATCATTATGTGTTTCACTTATAATAATCTAATATTTGTGTAATTATCCACTTAGGGTATTTCCAAGGTTTATTAGTGAGAGGATTGAAATTAATATATTCATATTCATCATCAATAGAGTTAAATTGAGGGTTTTCAAATTCATAATAATTATGGACCATGTTGACCTTTAGCTTGAATACATGCATTTAAATAATTGTATTTAGATAATGAATTACATCTCATCATATTTAATCTTGTGATATGATGTAATATTAACGTTAGGATGGTTGAAAATTTCAATAATGTTTTGACTATGGCCTTTTATATGTCTATCATTAGAGGTATCCTTGGCAGATATATCAATTTTATTAAAATTTATAAGAGAGAGCAGTAAATGGACTTGGAAGAGTTGAGAATCCCATAGTGTGAATTTGAATGATTTTTTATCATGTGTATTCATAATATTTGTCACTTGTTTTAAAAAATATTGGAAGGTACCAATCCCTTGGTAGGAGGGATAGGGGAAGATAATTGATAATGTATTGGTGTAACTTAAAAGTATTACAAATGTTTTCAAGATTTTTTGGGTCATCATCATCAAAGTTTAAATTTTTATCATATAGATCAAGATGTATGTTGATATACTTAGGTAATGGTGCATTTTCTATAGTGTTATTTGTAGGAATTTTTATCATGGACCAACCTTATAGACCTCATAGAAACTATATTATGGCTTACTTTAACATGTTTTGATAACACTTGGACTGATCAAGGTTGATGTTGGTTTCGCTTTTAGATGGTTGTGATGAAGCTACCTTAGATAGCTGATGTGATATGCTATGTCATAGTTGATTCTCACATTGGATTCACCATATCCTAATATTCATACTACTTATATTTGGACCATTTTAAGATGTTATATGTATATGTTGCTTCAGTTAGTTATATTATTATATGTTATAAATATATCATGTTTTATTGGTTATAATTTGACATTGCTACCCTTAAGATATGTTCACAGGGCATGTTTGGGGTCATGATTATTAGGACTAACTATGGTCCCTTCTCAGATATATTTGATTATACTTTATTCATCATTTCATGTCTAATGATTTGTAATGAGTGATTATTATCATATTGATAGAATTCAGGTGTTTTTGATGTCATATTTGGTAGATGTAGGCACCAAGTCATGAGCTAAGCTTAATGTTAGGTTTAGACATCTCAGGTATATCTATGGGTGATTAAGCAGTTAAAATGTCACTCCAATAAGTATAACATGTAATATGTGATATTGAGACACTATCATTATATTCCATTGTGATTATTGCTTTTCATTCTTTTGGTCATGCCATATGTTTACACGTGGGTGTGTTTTATGGTTCCATGATTAGAGTGTCAAATTTTGCCTTTGTTATTTTTTTAATCTTCCCTTGTATGTTTGAGGTCATTTTCACATTTAAGTATCCTTCTTGGGTGTCATGAACATTGGATGTTTAAGCCATAGGAGTGGTTTGACCTTTTAACCTAATTAGTTGGGTTTATCTAGACTGGTAAGGGTATCTTGACCTTGGAGAATGTCATTGGTGATGTTCATGGAAATTGGCCACCTTGAGACCCGTATCATATTAAAATTCTTGTAATCATTATTATTTTAACAATTATTATTTATTATTATCTAATAATTCTTATTTCTTGTTAGCATTATCATTGTCTTTATGATTTTCTAAATTTTATCATTAATGAACTTATAAGTTATTATTATTCTTAATCAATTTTATAAATTTGATTACAATTATAATTTTTATTACTTTGTCATTTGGGTCAATTGTTAATTATTAATTTGGTACATATCTTTATTTAATAATTTTTATTACTTAAGATTGATTTCATTATTGTTATTATTCTAGAATCTAATTATATTATTATTAATTCTATTATTTTATTTTATTATATTTATGTTATATCATATAATATAATATTATATATATATATATATATATAATTATTAGGGGCTTGAAATAAAGTGAGATGGATATATTCTATTATATACCATTTTATTCATAAACATATATTTTAATATTATATACGTTATTTTATTTTTTTGATGGTTGACTATTCACATAATAGTAGTGTTGACGGTAAGGAGGAAGGTGTGGCATGTTGAGGAAGAAAAAAAAGCATGGTAGGGGGAATGGAAGAGACAGGGCATGGGTACAACATTATAGACTACATAGAAAAGAGAAGATGGTAGTAAGGGAGAGAAAAGGTGTATGAGTTTTAGACTATGGTGTATGGAGGAAGATGTAAGGGGGATTGAATAAGGAAGAAAAGAAGATGCAGGGCAAAAGAAAAAAAGAGATAAATGCATAGGAAGAGGAAAACAAGGGGTGATGTTTTTAAGAGGAGAGAGGGATGAATTACTAGAGTGAGGACATGTCGACAGAAGAGAGCATACATAATTTCATTGGCTTGGACTATAATTTCCCTTCAATCTATTAATTTTTGCCTATAGTTTCTAAGTAGGTTTTAGTTTCTTACCTATGGGTTTCATTCCATTAAATGAACTAATTTAGGAATAATATTTCCTTTTTTCTTTGCTTAAAACCACTTATCTATAATCTACTATGTTTTCTTTAATCTTGGAAATTATGAGACATGAGAAAATCCATCTCCTTACATTTTTCATTGATATAAGATATGTATTTGGTTGATTGAGAGTTGTTTGAAATGATCTGGGAGAACATTATCTTCTTATTTCTAATTTTAAGTATATTGGGTAGCCTTTTGTGCCTTTATTTTTGGTCAAAAAAATTGGTGTATGCCTTCCAATTAAGTCACCATACGCATAGAGAAAAATTGCCAAGTGTTGAATGGTTGTTTGAATGAGTTGAAAAATGAAGCTTCCTCTTGTTTTCTATAGTTATTATTATTTTCTTTGTTGTGTTAACATCAATAATGAACCATCCTAAAACTTAGAATAATTTAGGTTGAGAATTTCCCCTTTCTACTTGCTTTAAAAACTTCAATTTCAACCTTTTATCCTTGCTAAAATTCCTTTCAGGTTCGACATAAATTCAAGGAGGGGTTTGAAAAATAGAATTGGGTCATTTTATTGAATAATGGATTTGATTTTAAAATTGAAGATAAGAATTAGTTTGAGTTTGTTATCATTTCCCATAAAAAGAGATGTTGCTATTTTGTTCAATGGTTTAGTTGAATCATTTGATAGATTGTGGCTTTAAGATTTAAGTCAATGTTTTAAATATTAAACTCATGATGTATTAAGTCATGGGAAAAACCTTGTTAAGATGTATTATCTTTCAATCAAGGTTGACTCAAAATTAAATGTTTATGAAAGTTGGTGTTCGTGTAAAAATTGTTTTAAAGTGAATTTTATAATAGGGCATCATATGAGGTTGTGAGACATCATGATGATCCCATGAACCCATTTTTATCATTTCTTAAACTTTTAAGAATTTTTTATACCTTGAATGATTACATGAATCATTAGTTACCATTATGGAAAATACGGTGTAAGCCTAGAAGTCATGTGTTAATCGGTCTTATGAGTTAGACATATTAGACCCTGAGTTGTAATGTAAATCATCCTCTATGAAAATACAATGTATGCATTGGGCACTACCTAGGCCATGGTTAAGCTGAGTGTTTAACTTCATGTTTTTGCATTATGTCTTCATCTTTATTGATAGTTTTACAAGTCTTTATTGGTAACTCAGTATTATATGTATATTGCTTACCTCACATAAGTACCTGGTGCCCAAACCCTCCACCAAGCTGATGGTTGGGGTGTTAAGGGCCATTGATGGTTGGTCTCATAGGGCTAGTTTTGAGGTATTTCCCTCTTGCAGTGTTTGACATTCTTCATTATTATACCTGGATTTCATTGGCAGTTCCCTCTTGTTCGTACCTATTGATATATGATATTGGATAGATGGATTATAGTTGTTTACTCATTTTATGTTGAAGATCATATTATTACATTATGTATTTTTTTAATATTATTATGTTAAAACATGGACATTAGTGGATATGTTCTAGACATTAGAGGAAATATAGATGATAGTTATGTGTTTATTATATATTTAACCAACTATAATTATTACTTGGTGTGTATTATATTGGGCTCTATTTATCATAGGATTGATAATGTGTTTAGAATATATCATGTTAAACTAGATCCTTATATATCATTTTATGTTTATGACTTAATGATGTACTTGTTGCTTTTAAGTAGGCATAAAATCATAAAAGGTTATTGTTTGAAAAAATTATAACTATATTTCCTTTAAACTTGAATTACATAGAAGTATGATGGTGTTGCCTTATGATATAATGCTAAAAATATTCATGTCATTTAGTAGGTAAATTTTACTTGATGAACCTATTACTTGTACCCGTGTATTTTAAGACTTATAATATGGTTTATATAATTTCATTATCTTCATTTGGCATTCAATAACATTATGCTAGAAATAAGCAAATGGTGACTTATACCTCTTTTTAAAATGGATAATTATGTTATAACTAGTCATATTAAATATGAAATCAAGGAGTGTACCATCATGTTCATATGAAAATAGTTATGATCTCCCATCGTAGGAATAATAGGAAAACTTTTAAGTGTTGAGTTATTAATTAGACATTGATGATTAAAGTTTTTATTGGTGAAAAAAATATTGATGTAAACTTTATGGGACATTGAAAGAACAATCAATTCTTATTTTTTCAATATTATTTCACTTGATGTAATAATAAATAGTAAGTGGACTTAATGAAATTCTAAAATCTTGTGCCATATGCTTGTCTTGCCATTTCATTTAATTGGTTGTATTATAATTTAAGTGGCTTACTTATATAGACTAAAAAATAAACTAAGCCATATTAATGATCTGTGTATGTGATTCCAGCTTATGAATTATGCATTATACCTCTAATAATGTTATAGTGATTTAGACATATGACATGTTTCCAAAAATACTAGTAAGTCAGATATTTATAATATAACTCTTGTTTAATATAAAATGGATAAATTGTCATTAGTACCTATATGAGATTAGATAGTTATTATTTATTTTATTTATATGCATGCTTAAAATTTAAATCTTATCCTTGCTATTGAATTTCATGATTTACCTTGTGTTGTGACTATTAAGATGTGAATAATCCATGTGGTTGGTAAATAATACTAGAATGAGGATGAAAATTAATAGGTTATGGAAACATTTAAGTTAATACTAGGTTATATGATTAAACAATCTACCTTATCAATGATTCACTATATCATACTCTCCATTATTGAACACCTAAGGTATTACAAAATATTTTTAAATTAATAAACATGTGTGGTCATACACATGCTATTTGAATGGCATTAATACCTATGTTTATTCAAAAACATTGTATGATAACTAAATGATAATTAAGTAATATTCAGGTGTGTGACTATTATGATTGGCCATGAGATGGTGATTATGTGGTATGATAAGTGATCATACAACATGATAAGTGATAATGTAGCATGAGTAATGATATATTTCCTAATGATAATTATATGTGTATGTATTAGGATGTTCACATGGGTGATGTCATCTACATCAAGCTTAGTTCAAGGTGCCTCATTTAGTTAAATAATACAATTCCTTCTTCATAGAGTTTCATCTTGTTTGTGTGGCCTTCATATATTATGGAAAAAAGGTGTAATGTTTACCAAAAGGACCTTAGTTCATGATATGGTGATCTATGGGGGTAGGACATGTAGTATTCCTCATTGTGTGTTCCCCTAAAAGGTCTTAGATCCTTTATTTTACATCATGTTGGATTTAATAGTAGATTAGAGATCTCCACATATTGATATCATGATATAATAAGACTTGTCTAATAAAGTTAGTGAATTGGACCCTTATATTTGATCATTGGTACATGTTTTATTAACATAATTATATCATATCCTATTTACTTATCCATTGATTGGATAAGTAGACATTCTTGGATGTGCTTATGATCATAGCCTTAACCGTTTGAGACATTGGGATGTTGGTTATGGGTACTAGTGCTTCTTGTATAGTTGCCAATGAGATGAATTAAACTATATTTTTTTATGTAGTGGGACATTTTAATGTTCTATTGTATACTTGGTAGATAACCTCAGAAAAACTATGTTCATCTGGTATCATAGCATGTGCTTAAGGTTTTAGGATGAGTTTTTGGAAAGATTGGTTGAGCTTTTGTGTGGTTGTGCATAAAATTTTAAGTGATTATGTTGCATAATATTCTTCAATGACTTTAAATACACCTAGCATAAAGTTACATAACCTTAGAGGCCTCTTTTTATAGTGTGTGTGCATATGACTTGTGATGGTTGAATGCCACCTGTATGTCTTTGTTTTCTTTCTAAGACTGAATTAAAACCCTGTATGTTAGTGTGCATACTAATCTAAGGTTGGATTTATATTTCTTGTATAATCTAATATATGTATTATATGATTGATAAGGTCATGTGGTGACCCTTATAAATTCACTTAACCTCTTGGATGAGTTAATTAGTGCTTTGTTTATGAAATCTTGAAGTGTTAGAAGTTCCTATTTTATGGAATGTGTGTGTGTCTATTCAAAAATTGATAAATTTTTAAAAGTGATATTTTGATGCTTACCTATATCTTTTTTATGGTCAAACCTTTCCTCATTGGTTACATTTAGGGTAAATTTCACTAGTTAACCATTGGCTTGTATGGGCAAGTCAATGAAAGAATGGTGATAATCACATAGCCTTAAAATTGAAGAACTAATGTTTGGTATCTATTATTGAATTTTATGGGTGATTATTATTAGATGATTATAACATCCTAACCATAGGAATAACAAGGGTTGAGTTTAAACCTAGAGAACTACATAGGGTGAGGGTGTCAAATTTACTTGGGCAAGTCAGTAAGGATTGGGATCTCCACTTTGAGGGAACATCTTGAGGTTTATTAAGAGCTTGAACTTATTTATGTATTAAATTTATTTGAGTTAGATATAGGAGCATGTGACTTCATAAATATAAAGGGATGAAAATAAATAATCACATGGGGATGTTTATTTCTTATTTTGCATTATGATGTTGTTTTGATCATAGATGTGTTTACATCGATGATGGTTATTTGACCATAGATAGGTTGATTCCCATGAGGTTGTCATGTTAACCATGGATATGTTATATCCATGGGGATGTTTATTTTATTTTGGATACATTATGCACCAATTAGGATGATTCATCAAAATTCTATCCATGTTTTGACACTCATGGGATGTCTATTATGATATAAAGGGCCTTGCATCCATGAGGATGATAATTATGAGTTTAGTTAAAGTTTTTGATTGTGTGAAATTTTAATTCCCATGGTAGTGTTTTAGCATTCACCCCATGCCTTAGATAAGTCTACCCCTTTGAAAAAGTGAGGTTGAGTAAAAAAAACATTACTATTTACCCTTTGACTTATTAGATTAAGTTAACTAGAGGAATATGTGATGTAAGTTTGTTGATAGAATCATGAGATAATGCCTCAATGGCCATTCATAGCTTGCATGATCAAGCTATCTAATGATGTTTAAGTATAATATATTGGGAGGTCCAAGGGTGTGGCTTGAGCTTTGAGGACCTAGTGGGTGCATGTGATGAACTTGTTTGGGGCAAGATAAAGAGTTTTAGCTATCTCTTATTGTTACAAGTTAGTGTGAGCCATATATCCATGATGTAAGAACACTGTTGGTAAAACTTTTGGGACTCATGCAGATAAATTTTATATCTTTGCTAGAATACAACCTTCTTTGAGAGGAGGTGATTCTAATATAAGATCCTTGGGACTGATTATGAGTATGTTATGATGGTTATTTGGTATCATTTGGATGACATCTAGACATTATGTGACTTGTCATGAGTCATGAAACCCTCTGCTTCACCACCATGTGTGTTATTTGTTGTGATGTGAAAGTACCTTGGCATAATTATTGAGATCTTAAATCATTTATGTGTGACCTATTTTCATGTGGCCCCTCCTTGTATACTAATATATACGTATTGTATAATTATTACTTTTCATTAATCTTGATAAACCATGTAAGTTTGTGTCTTAATTATACTTGTGCATATGGTTGACCTTGTGGATTTTCACATACTTATTTTGATATGAACCTTGTTGTTTGAACTCTTATATTTGGTTGATTATGTCACATCATGGAAATTGGTACCTTTTACACCCTTTGTGTATGTAATAAACTTGTGATTTTTCACTTTATATTATTGATATTAGCATTCTTTTATGAGAATTTTGCATACATGGTTGTATGTTGTTAATGGTTAAACATGTGAATGATGGTAAATTACTTTTGAAAAGTGATCTCCCACATTTGAAATCAATCATGTGAGCCTTGCTTTGACCTATGTTTTTAAAATAATTACATGAATATTTTGTGTCCATTTCTTAGAGTAACTATGATTCATGTTGCTAATGTATTTGGTATGTGGTAATATGGTCATATACCACTCATGTGATGTGTTTTTCCTCATGAAACCAACTTATATTCAATTTAATTTTCCTAGGTATAATGTTGTACTATGTTGTGTAATCTTGCATTCACAACTAGAAAATTGAGTATTGGTGCAAGTATGAGGTTTAGTGTAGAGAATCACTACCTCCATAATTATTTTAACTAGGTATAGGCCAAGAATTGGAGTTTTTTATAGGAAAAAAATACACTTTTCCCCTTTACATGAGTATCTACCTAATTTTTTTAGAGTGTGCCCCATGTGTGACATGAGTTGGCCATAGAATCCTAGTGCATAATGGTCACTTCATGGATTTAGAATTACTTTAAGCTACCTCTTGAAGGTTGGGATAAAATAAACCATTGTAAATTTTTATTATTTTGATGTTGTGAAGCATTAATTGGTACTATAGACTTGGAAATTTATACAAATTAACAAGGTGGTATTTGCTAAAATGCATGCATGTGTTAGCCTGTAGGTGAAACCATGCTTTGGTTCAAGTATTTTTATTGTTATACCTATTATAAGTATTTTGGGATGAATATTTATATTTTATTTTAGAAGAATTATTATAATTTATGATGATTTTTTTCTCTAATAGAGTAGCACTAAGCCATGATCAGGTGGTGTTTAAAATAATAGGTCCCACTTAACTCTTGGATAGAGTGATAAAAGTTGGGTGATGCCCTCATATGGCTATCTTCAAATGATGGGTTTGGTATCCATATAACATCATGTGATATGATGTATGTGTTAGAGAACATGTTGTAAACCTTTGGGAAGTATGTGATGCCTATTATGACTTATATGTGGTTTAGTGTGGTTGGTTTGTGATACTACACTAACCCCTAAATGGTTGATGATGTATTGGAATAACCATAACAATATGGATTACTACCATTATGATATGACATTATATGATGAATGATCTTAGTATTGTGTTTATTATTTACTTCATATTTTATGTCTATGTGTGTTGACGGAAGTTACATTGACTCTAGTCAAGTTGGATATTTAGATTGTTATTCTAGTTTAGGCATCACTTTTTGTTTTATGTTTCTTTAGTTATATTTCCTACTTGGGAGTGTTTTTGGTGCCCTTGATAGGAATATTATTAAGGAAATTATGAGTTGTTTTGTTTTGGGACACTATGTGCTCATGATGCTTTGTGATGGCCTTCATAATGACTAGGATGATTGTAATAATGGTGTTACATTTGTATTAGTATCTATTACCTTGGAAATTTTGCTGACTAATGTAGGCATTTTCGATTGTGTGAGCCCATTATAACTTGTTTTTAGAAGATTTTTAAGGGTTTTGATGGCTTTTTTAAGGTATGAGAGAAAAAAAGTTCCAGCCAATTTGAGATATTTGGTGGAATTTTATGTTGTGTTAGTGTTGTTTAAGTACTATTTTTTCCTTTTAGTGCCATGAAAGACATGTAAATATGGGGAGGAGGTCATTAATTAGCCTAAATAAATAGATAATGTGACTATATTAGTGATATTAGTTATTAATTATAGTAAGATATAGCTTAGACATTACCACCCCACAATGGGTGGAGAGATTGTGTAGCAATTTTGACTAGTTTTGTTGGACTTTTTTAGATAACTTTTTACTGATTGTTGTTGGTTGCTAAGATGGTTCCTCTTTAAGGAGGGGAGGATGTAAAAAAATTACCTTATGGCCCTAGTAAACATTGTATTATGGATTATATTAGCATGTTTTATATAACTTGGATTGATGATGGTTGATGTTGGTTTTGCTTTCATATAGTTGTGATGTAGGTACCTTGGATAGCCGATTTGATATGCTATGTCATGGTTGATGCTCGAATTAGATTCATCATATCCTGATATGTATATTTCTTATTTTGGGTCCATTTTACCCTATTATATGTATATGCTACTTCAATTAGTTATATTATTTTATGCTATAGATATATCATGTTTTGCTCATTATGGTTTGACATTACCACTCTTGCAACTATAGGATATGTTCAAAGGGCATGCTTAAGGTCATGATTATTAGGACTAACTCTAGTCCCTTCTTAGCTATATTTGATTATATTTGATTCATCATTTCATGTCCAATGAGTCATTCTAAGTTACTATTATCATATTGATAGTGTTTAGGTATTACTTATGTCTTATTTGGTGGATGTAGGCACCAAGCCATGAGTTAGGCTTGATGTTGGGTTTAGACATCTTAGGTATATACATGGTTGGTTGAGCATTAAAAATGTCACATTGATAGGTATAACATTTACTATGTGATATTGAACCACTATCATTATATTCCATCATGATTATTGCTTTTCATCCTTTTGGTCATGCTATATGTTTTCACATGGGTATGTTCTATGATTTCATGAATAGAGTGTCAAATTTTGTCTTTGTTGTTACTTTTTTCTTCCCTTGCATGCTTGAGGTTGTGTTTACATTTAAATATCCTTCTTGGGTGTCATGAACACTAGTTTTTTAAGCTGTAGGA